>JAOXJP010231142.1:0-10676 GCA_025762735.1 Platanus orientalis | reverse complement strand
CCAACATGCAAACTTCATAAGCAACTCCAAACAATTCATACAAGTTAAATCCCTAAGCTAGCCAGAAGCAAATACAACTACATAAGTCATCTAAATGGTTCATGTGTTTACAGCTTTCACATTATCGATTTTCTGTAATGTTTTCCGCAATGTTTTCAAGTAGTTGTGCTCGATGCCGATGACCTACATGTCTCCCGATGCAGTGCATATGCTAATAGTAACAACCAAGAACTCAAAGAAAATGTCGATTGCTTGCATATAACTCACGAATAGCCTATATTTCAAAACTAAGAAAGTCCCTCTATTGGTGAAGACCCAACTTTGAAAATTAGAATGAAGGAATTGTCAAAACATCGAAAGAGCCTACTTTTGACCCGAGAAGGTATTTCAAAAAGTAAACTCAATTCAAAACCTTGATCCAAAGTCGAGGAAAAATTCAACCCATCACTACTTTCAAGCCAAAACTGTTCTACATTGTAAAAACCACCCACCCAATATCCGTGAATTACATGCAAGAAAGAAACATGGTCTCTCCCAAGTTAAAATTAGGGCACTTCCTTCATTGCTATATGCGGCAAAGCCAAACATACTAAAGAGGGGCATCTGTCAACACCCAAATTTTGACTTAGGTCATTTAATAGCATAAGGATAGCATAACAACATTTAGGCATCGAGACTCTAAGCACCAATGGTTTAGGAAGAACAAGTCGGAACTCTTGGAGGTTAGGCATTCCCAGATAAGTCTTTCCAGATACTTCAGTTGCAATGAACCAGTCAAAACACCTTATTATAGCCCAAAATGCACCATTTCAAGACAATCCCTAATCTCTCACAAAAGCATCAACAGAACTTTGAGGGTCCACATTCAAGAACCCACTCATGTTGTTCGTAATTTACCCAACCTCCATAAGCCTTTCGTCAAAAAAGCATCACAGGTGGAAAAATTACTATTTTGGCATTTTGCCTTCAAAGGCCCAGAACTCAAGATCTATCATTCAGATCACTGAATTTCCCTCATCTATATAAGCCTTCCAGTCATGAAGCATCATAGACAAAGAACCCTCATTTTCACTTTTTTTGACCCGCAGGCAAAAAATTACCTTTTTACCCTTTTCACTTTTAAGAATTTACCCCTCCACCCTCAAAGGATCCCTAGAACCTCTACCATTTTTAGAATGGTGCAATTTCAAACCCTATGCACCCCTGCTTCTCCCATCTTCAAGAAACTCATCACAGAGTTGACCCTCATCAAGATTGGCAACAGTCAACCTCTCAACTTAGGTTAACCCAAACCTGAAAGTGACCCTCAGAAAAGCTTTCAGAGGTTCATCCGATCTTTGAATTCTGAAAGGTCAATGACCATACCTTTCCCCTGACCTTAGCTTCAAATCTTCAGGTATAAGGAAAGGACTTCGATATTTCAAATCGGGGCGAAACCTCAAATCTTCCACAAATGATCAAAAGGTGGTCCTAATCCTGTTTCACTCATATGGAGCCAGCATGTTCCCTGGCTATCCAAATCAGGATTAGTCAGTGTCCATCTCTCTGGATTGTGAAACCTTCAAAAAATTATCTAAGGGACATGAGCTTTCGTGGAACTTATCAAAACGGATCCCCTCAATTACTCTAAAAGGAATAACAATTTCGTACTGGGGATCAGGTGATCAACTGACTCTTGGGAGTTCACCCAAACTTAGAAATTTAGTCTATCAGTGGCCACATCATCATAATTCCAATACCTTCAAAGTATCAAATTTTTATTAGATTAAGAGATCCCCATGTTACATACTATCACTTCCTGCTCAAAACAGAACAAGCTGCTTTATCTGTATTCAACACACAAAATTCTCTCAAAGATTCTCTTAAACTCAGAATGGGGCAAGGTCAGGCTCATTTGTTCAGTTTCTTCCCTATCTTTGAAAGACCATTTCACAAGCTGGTACATTAGAGGAAGTCTAACAACTCGTTTCCCCCGACCTTCAAGTGATTATAGAAACCCAATCTCAATTAATGACCCCGCTTCATAAGCTCCCTGACGATTGCCCAGGAATCCAATGATCAGTCTGTTAGTTTCTATAGTCCTGATGTTCCTTAAGCTTCAAAACCTCCAAGCATAGCTTAAAGCAGAGATCCACATAAAATACATAAGCAGTTCCCGACAAGAGATCCCCGTATAACCAAATGGGTATTTTTTGGTGCAGTTTTCAACTCGAGTGTTGTAATTTAGCGTGGTCAGAGGCTATGGTTCACCTGAATCAAGGGTCATCTTTCACCAGACAATTTCTAAGATTAATTTTACCTCTTTTCCATTTTGAAATGTATCCATGAGCTTTTCAGTATAGAAAAACCCTGATTTTACCCCCATCCCCTTATCGTAATTCGGTTCTGACTAGTTCGTTGCAACTGGATCATCTAACACTTCAAAACCAGACACTGAGTTCACCCAATTCCAATCCAGAGAGCATGAAAAGGAGTCACATAGTAAAGGTATGAAAAATCACAAAGTAATCATTACACCTTAGTGAGCTAAAGCCTTAAGGCATTTAACTTATTAATTGAATTAAGGTATTCACACCTTAAGGTGAAGTTACCAACCCTTGGATGAGCATTTTCTCTAGTGCACCCTCACCCCTCACCCTTAGATCTAGGAGTTGCATTTCACATCCCTAAGGTCCCACTCATATCCCTCCAAATGGCACCATGATCCCCCACCCTTGTTACTTGTAACTTACCTACACTTATCAAATGGCGTTTAAACCTACCCCTCTTTGTCCACCTCACCAATCCATGTAAACTAACACTCTCTCATCCTCACCCTGCATTCAACTAACCCCAAAATAATCCTAACCATTCATCTCTTCAAGACAGTTATTTAAGTCCCTAGCACAAATGTCATCCATGCACCTAATATTGAATGTGAGCCCTCCACCTCACTTTGGCTAAACACATCTCCACCCTCCACCTAGCAAACCTTAGGATTAATCTCCAACCTACACCACATCACATTTGGGCTTATAAATAGCCCCAAATTCGTGATACCCAGGGTTGGCAACAAAAAAACCCTAATTTTTAAGAGGGAAAGAGGAAGAAGAAGAGGAATTAGCAAGCTTGCATCAACCCTAGGAAAGGTAAGCCAAAACCCAAGTCCAATTCATTCCCCCATCTTCAATATATGTCAATTAGTATATTGTTATGTTGTTAATTTTATGCTATTTATTTTAACTCGGGTTATATGGTAAAGGCTCAACAGCCTCTACTTGCTTATATTTTTTACCAATTGTCATGCTGAATTTATTGTGATTTTTGTAGATAACTGATTGAGTCCAAATTTTACTATGTTAGACTAGACACATACATGATATGGTATATTTAATTTCATGAATTTAGGAGTTGTGGAAGGCCTCGAGATGGTCTCCCAAACATACCCTAAAAACTAGGTCTTTCGAGACCTAGTTTTGGTGAATATTTTTTTATTTTTGTTTGAATTTTCTATACATGATCTGATGCTCAAATTTTTATATGATATGCTTGTATGTACTTCCTGTTAGCATGCTTAATTTTATAATTTTTTCAAAACTCTAAGGGCTCCAAAATAGAGAAATCCAACTGCTGGATTTTTTCCCAATAACTAATGCCTGATTGTTAAGTGAATTAAAAACTAGGCATTAGGAGAACAATCGGATGTTGGGATCTGGGACCCACCCCAGGGAGCCCTGATTATTCTTCAACCTAGTCCCACATCCAAAATAACCTCTAAAATTCATTTATGTGTATATGCACCTCTATGGGCCCTCGTTTATGTCCCAATGCCCGAATATAATTTCAGGCGTTGGAGTGAATTTTGGGCATTAGGCCTGGGCTTAAAAATCATTTTTTTAATTTAATTTGTCTTGAGTGTGAATCTACCCTAGGGTTAGTGTAAAAACCCAAGAGAAACTCTACCCCTCTGGGCCCCACTTTGGTGGCCCAAAAACCTAAGTTGGCTGCTAATTTATCACCCAATGCCTAAATGTCCCCTAAATTAAAATTTAGGCATTAAGTAATCGGGCATTAGACCAAAAAAAGGCGTTAGGCTTGCAACAGATGACTATGTGGCCCACTTTGAGAGATCAGATCTCCCTATGGCCTATACCCAGGACCCTTGGGGTTACACAATACGACCCCAAAAGACTTCCCCTATCCCAAACCTTTGACCCCACAATGCTGGGACCTACCAAACCAACCCAAAAGATAGCACAAAGAAGTTGGTCTGATTAGCTTTTCTAAAGCCCGATTATCACCTAGAATTAAAATTCAAGTGTTGAATAAACGGGTGTTGAGGTAAAATACGGGCGTTAAGCTTGTAAGACAGAAAAATTGATTTTCCCCTTTTATTTTCCCTTCCATTAGGGTTAGCACCTAACCCTAATGAATTGACCAGTGAGCCAGTTAGAGGGGTCTATCATCTCTCTAAAGACTTAGCCCATGAGGGGTCTCCTGAAATTAGAATAAGATAAAATAAAGGATAGTTTCTAAATTGTTCATAAACCAACGCCTGATTGTCACCCTGAATTAAATTCAGGTGTTGGACAAATGGGCGTTAGGAGTAAAAACGGGTGCTAAGCCTGAGAAAAATCCAAGAAGCCTTCAATTGAACTTTAACAAAGCATGAGAATAAACATGAGATTAAGAATTGTATGAATGGGAGAAGCCACCCTAAAAAGGTGGGTATTTGGGGTGCCTAACACCTTCCTCAAGTGCAACCAAACAACTTACCCTAAATCTCAAGAACTCAAACCAATATTAGGAGTTAAACCTCTAGACCTTCGGGTCTAGACTTCTCTTCTTCCCCCAAAAATGAGAATCGATGCCCAACTCCATCAATAAACCCCAAGTTGATAGCAACTCCTAGAAAAGCATAACCCTCCTATAAATGGGTTAGCGACCTTTCACACACCAGCATCACGCGCCAAAGAGTGGGCCTAGAAACCATGGGCGGGAGGAGGAACCCGAACCCCCCTCCCAAACCTCGATGTCCACACCTTCCCATCACCCCTAGGGAATGAAAGGACCATCTTTCCCTTGTCAACAAGCGCGTTCTTATAAATTCCTCGTGGTTTGACCAAATTATCCCCGCGGGTATAAAAAAGCAGTTTTCTTTGTCTTCCTCCTTCATCTAAGACAAAAAAATTGGAATTTGCCATTATCGAACATGTGAAGCTTTTAATCCTTACCCCTTTTTGCATTAAATCCCTGACTTCAAACCTTCCAACACTTCCTTTTATCCTGGTGGGCATACCAACACCGCTCTTTATTGTTTCAAACCATGGAGAATCTCTATGTGTTAACTCTTCCCTTTCTTAAACCCTAAACCCTTCTTTTTATTCTAGGTGTGTTTAAGGCCTTCAAGCACTAATTTTGTTTGGATGAATAGCTTAGGCTTAGGAATACAATTAGTTTGGGATGAATCTTAAAGATTTTGGCTCAATTTTGACCATTTTATGCTCCAAAGCATGTCTAAAAGTTCCGGTCTTCATCTCAGGCGAGGGTTAGGTTTCTAGCAACCATTCGCCACTTTAAAGCTGGCTTGAGTGGTTGCAAAATAGTCTCCCTACGTTCACTCATGGGTTAAGGCACATTCCATTCGCGCTCTCCTTGTACATCGAGATGTTGGGTGTGAATGTATGATTCCCTTCTCATTTGCCCTCAAGTGTGCCACAAAATGCACATAAGTGTGTGCAAATGTAAATCTTATGACTTATTTGCGCACGAAAATGCTCATTCGCACTAGTACTTGTACTTTCTTTATTTAACTTTTGATTTCCATTTTTCTTTCTTTGTAGTGTAATGGCTCCCAAGAGACGACTTTTATACGACCGTGAATGTCATGAAAGATTTATTTCTCTAATCCGTCAAACTCATGAATGGATCGGTAGCCAAAGCCTTTTTAACCCAAAATTTCTCGACCCAATAACGGATCATGCACCAAGCCCTCTTGACTATATTAGACATGTCTACAAGGGTCGCTATCGTTTGCACGATCGGGCTCGCTGAGACAATTTGGTCCATGACACACTACTTCCCTCCATTGAGGAAGGTAAGATTCTAAAAGACTCAACCACCAGTGATTTTAGAAGTCTAATTTGAAAGATTCACTTGGGAGAAGTGGCATGGGTTAGTCGACTCTATAGAGGATCTTCTTCTTTTTCAGTCGGAGGAAGCAAATGGGAAGCTCTCATTAAGCACTACCTTAACAATTATCGTATAGAGATAGATGTTGTTGGGATGACTGAGGCATTACATGGTTCTACTGGCAGCTTTGATAAACATCATGCAATGGTGGCAGAAACAATTCAAGATGGTGCCTGACACTAACACATTTTTATGTCAATATGGCGAGCTAGGGATCTCGCTTTGAGAATTCATTAGTGTGAGCCATTTGCCTTTTGAGGGGAGACTAATGGAGGAGTATATCCTCTTTAATGCTCACTTTGATACCCTTTCCACCACGTATCGTAGTTTGTTCCAAATATTTTCTGAGTTAAATGACATAAATATTTTGCATGGCAACTGGCTTGGCCGCATTTTCTAAGGTGACTGCTAGGGGTAAACCTTTACCGTGGACTAAGAATAATATCCAGTGAAGCGTTGATCTTAACTGCCCTACATTCCTAGCTGGGGTATATGTAACTTTTTGAGCAGGTGGGCTCTCCCGAACAACATGAGTGAGCGTATTCGTCCCAGTGTATTCATCGCTACTGCTAATCTCGCTAACAGGATTCGCATAAACTTCGCAGTCCCTAGTCTTTGCTGTTTATATAGCAATTTATGAGATATTGTAGAGGCAGGTCTCCAAGAAGGCTGAATTGGGGAAAAGTTAGTGTATCTTTCCCTTCAATACTTCTGTGCATGGTTAAATCTCCACTTCCCTTCCATTTACCAAAGAGGAGAGAAGAATCTCTACAACATTGCGTACATTAACACCCTAAAGAATCAATGAGCAGAGATGGTGTTACTCCCTGTTGCACTATTTTTGTTTCACTTAGAAGCTCAACCTCATCCCTTATCACTTATTCAGCAATCAGACCCTAATAGATGATGGGTCATTATCAGGGGAAGCTTGGGCGTATTTCTGCTCTTTTAGGAGTGGTGAACTAGCCTGAAGAAGGGACAACCATTTCCATGTGGAGGCTTACAACCCTCATAGATTTTCTCGCCAGTTCTCCTTTTTTCAAGGACTTCTCTCCCTTCCTACCTGCATAAAAATAGTCGGTAAGGCAACCACCCTGGAGAGGATTCAGGAAGCCTATGTGTTCTTTGTGAGGTCAGGCATAAGCAACCAGGCAGTTATACCCGAAGAAATGGCTAAGCAAGATAACCTTCAATTTAATTACCATTATGCCAAATGGTGGTATAGCTCATTATTTTCAATTGTGAGATACAATGAGGAAGGGGACAATTCCCGCATTATTTTCAATGACAGTCGAGGTACCATAATAATGGATGACAAGTCTAGGAATAAGGCCTTAGCCAAGAAAACATCGATCATCTAATGGCCTAAGAGGTCTAACAAGTGGCCAAGGAGCCATCAAGAAGATACAGAGTCAATCCCACCATCTCCCTCAGCCATTAAAGAAGAAGGAGAAGAAGAAGAGCAACCACATAAACCGAAGAAGAAAAGAGGTGTAAGAAGTAAATCTTATGGGAGAAAATTCCAACACATCTCATCTCCTGACCGGACAAGAGAACCTAAATGGATGTCTCCCATCCATGAAGATGATTTTAAGGATATTGGGGGTTATCCCATCGAAGATCCCCAACATATAACAGTAGGAGCATAACAATGTGAAGTCCCTTATGTACAAGAGTTTGTATCAGGGGGCAAAACTCCCTTAAAGCAGAGGCAATTAGTCGATATATTGGCTATAATGTAGGAACAAGGCCTAGTACAGCCTTTCAACCATTCCTCTCACATTTCTACCTGAGAATCTTGTAGATCGAGATATTACTCCCGTTAGGCCAAGAGGGCCATCGAATATTCAATGCTATGCCTCCCATCACCAATTATTCAGAGTTTACAGCATGATTTGACGAGAGCTGGTGGCCTTATGGCAGCATGGGGCAACTGTGCATGATTTTGTTATTACCATGAACGGGTATAACTTAGAGGGTCACTTCTTAGATTATGTTTTCAAGAAGGTGACTAGTATCACAATGGAGATTCAAGCATATATCCCTATCGGCTAGGACATCTCTTTAGTTCCCATGACTCGCTCCTTGGTTTTATAGAAAATATCAAGAAGGCGTTGGTGACCACAGGAAGGAATCCACCCTTCGTGACATCTGAGTCTACTCATGGGACTATGGAGAAGTGCTTGGGAGAAGATGAGGTGTTTTGTTTTGTGGTCGAGTGCTCCCTTGCCACCAATCAGCCTTCCCATTTTAGCGATGAGCCTAACAATGCAAAAGAAGTGGCAGCTCAGGTCCATCAAGACCTAGCTGTATCACCTGAGATGGCTAGAGAAAAGCCCTATGTCCCTTTCAAGGGAAAAGGTGTAGTTGAGGATGCTGAGGCCCCAAGTGTTTCTAAAGAAGGGGCCTCTTCAAGTATTTGAGAAGCTGGTGGGTCTTCTCGTGCATCTTTTGAGCAAGAGCCATGGAATCCTCCTTCACCAACACTTGCTGAAGAGCATGTCCAAGTATACTTGTGACTTTAGTATATTTTCCTTTACCATTTCGAGTTCCTTTATTCTCATGGTTATTTGCTGATAAGTCTTCACAAAAGAGTTAGCAGAGCCAACACCCCCTAAGGTGCAAAGACCAGCCATTGATGAGAGTCATCCTCAGGTGACCAAAGTAGAGGAACATTATGTCCCCAGGCCTAATTTGGTGACCAAGCTAGTAGATAAGGCCCGTCCTATCATCACTCTTAAGTACCAACGAGACCTGGTTGAATTAGTGTTGGGCAAGAACTTCGAGGGAGTAGATATGAACTCTTCGCAAGACTCTAAGGGGTTCATGGGCCTTCAAGTCCCTCTTGACAATCTATAAAATATGGTCACGTATAAGATGGAGGACCTGGTAGATTATGAGGACTCTGATGAGGACGATCAAAGATATACTGATGGCTCCGAGGAAGGAGCTTCACTGGCCAATGAGTCAAACAACATCAGCGAGGGTACTGATGGATCATTTGCGACCACCACTGAGGTGAGTGATAAGACAATTAAGGCTGCCGGTGAGGACGTTTCTATTATGGGTGATCCTTTTGACTTTATTAACACAAGGATTTCAGAAGTGCATGGCCCTCTGGAGACCAACGAGCCCCAAGATAAGATCACTGACGAAGTTAGAGAGCCCATGGTCATGTCTGCTAATGATGCCCTTTCTGCTTCATCTCCTTCACTTGTTGAGGAGAATGATGTTACAGTCAGTGGGGAACCGGTTGTAGAGGCAACTTAGGAAGAGGGTCTAGTTCAAGAGGAGATGACGGCTGATATATCTCCTCTTGAGTCAATGGTAGCAGACGAGAGTTATCCTCATAATGAAATAGTCTCTAAGAAAGGAATATATATATATGCCATCCCTCTCAACATTATTCATGCTATTCGTTTATGTATTCCCACGTGTTGAATTCTTCTTTTGTCTTTAATCTAGCTGCTGAGGTGGAGCTCTCTGTGAGACAGGATCCTATAAAAATCCCTCTTATGCGTCATGGTAAGGTTTTCTCCTTTTTATAGGTCACATTTTCGTACACCATTATTGACTTCTCTCTTTGCTTATCCAGATGAGATTGTGAGCATTGCTAGTGTTGTCAGACATTCTTCCATGATTGCCTCTGTGCAAATGATCCATCTAGAAATGCTCGAATTGATGGTAGCCTTGACACCTTCATCACCTAACCCTATAAGTACACGAGATGAGGAGTTAGCAGCCCTTGTTGAAGACATAGAGACCCACATTTGTAATGATGGATTTTGATGAAGGGAGGAGATGTACTTTGCATCTTTGGTTTGGTAATCAACACTAGCATCAGAACTTGTGGATGTTGAAAGTAATACTGAGGCCCAAGCCAATCTAGACATTGTAGAGGCTGAGAGAAAGACCTTGATGGGGAAACTAGACTAAGTCTGTAACTCAGTGACCAACAATGATAATGACTTAGCTAGTGCCTAAGAGGAAGTAATGAGGGTGCAAGCTTGAATTACAAGTCTCACAACAACCTGGGAGGCAAAAGCAACAGAGGGGAGTGCTCTTGAGTTGATGATTTCTTCAGTTTTCTCTACCACAGACCGTCTTCATGAAAAGTTTGTCAGGAGAGGTGATTAAATTGGGTCCTCCCTAATCTTGGAGGAGAATTTATGTAAAGATCTCCTTTTCGCCTTCCCAAAATGATATGTTAGAGGGGAATGTAAAAATCATTTTTGTTAATAAAAGAAAAATATAGAACTTTATCATTTATTGTATTATCTTTCCCTTGTCATTTTCTCTTTTATTTTCCTTACTCAACATTGTAAGAGTCAAGTAGAATTGACTTTATAAGAGTCAAATGTGACTAATGTTATAAGAGTCAAAAGTAGTCGACATTATAAGAGTCACATATAATTGGGGTCATTGAGGCCGAATATGGCTAACATTATGGAAGTTGATATGTAGTCGACATTATGAAAGTTGAGTATGGTAGACATTATGAGAGT
>JAOXJP010231141.1:0-10676 GCA_025762735.1 Platanus orientalis | reverse complement strand
ATTTTTACAATATTTCTTTTCGATATTTCCGACATTTCCGATATATGTCTTATTTTGGCCTAACCGATATTTCCACCAACACCGACATTTTGAACCTTGGTTTTAAAGTGTTGAAGCTTTAAGACTTGAGTCCTCTCCCTCTAGTGTCGCCCAGGGGTTTAGAATACCTTGGGGAAGACTAATTTCCAAAAGCCTCAAAGGTATGACTACAAGAGCCAATCTCGTGGATGGTGTTCAGGAGCTTTATTCACGCCTGGGGCTTAAGGAACTTGCAAAAACTTCTTCAAAACAGCTAAATCAGGTGGGAGATATGTATAAGAAATGTTTCCTTCTCCTAAAGGATACTTTGGAGGTGTCTGATCAATCAAAACCCTTGAGTCCAGTTGTTGGTGATGATTTCTTCAATGTCCACACAGTTTTCAGGAACAGTAAAGTTAAAAAACAATTGAGAAAATATGAAAAAGTATAAGATAGGTACCTATAACCCAAGGGGAAGGAGTGGCCTCTATCACTAACGTTAAACTAAGTGGGGGCCTAGTCCCATTCCAGGGTTTTAGGTCTTTATCCTGCAAACACAAGGATGAAGAGAAGAAACGCGAGACAAAATTAAAATATTATTGCATAAGAAATAAGCCTGGTCGTGGGCTCTATAAATAGAGTCCCATGTAGGGCTGTTTATATAAAATAGACTAAAATACTCCCATGTTTACTACCCTCATAACAAAAAAATCTCCTAACTACAAATAATAACGAAAATACCCCAAACAACTACTAAAGAAGGAAATACCCTCACAAACATGAGTCCCCCTCCAGCAAGAGACATAACGTAACATAAAAATAAAAATAAAACTCTACTGAAATCATTACATGGGCACATCTCTCCTACGCCTCCTCTGGTAGACCTGGAACTCGCGTATGGACCAGATGTCCTAATTACTATGACGATCACATTTTAAGGAATCCTCAATTTGTTTTTTTGAATAAGGCATCCGCATGTTCTTTTGCTTAATTCAGGATTAGGAAGAACAGGGTGTTCATGGTAGGTTATGAGGATCACATTTAAGGAATCCTCAATTTCTTTTATAACATGTGAAATTCTTCGTTCTTATTCTTCTCTTTAGGAGCCCAACTAACAGCAGCAACAAAATCCCCTAATTCAAATTGTTAGAGATAAGATAACCAATAAAAAAATTCTGTTAGAGATAGGACTTGAAGAAAGAGGAGAGCTGTGACTCAATGTAGGATGATAGGGTGAACTAAAAAACTAGAAGTCATTTTTTCTCAAGGTTGAAAATTAAGGTTTTCAAATACCAAAAACAAGGCCTATAGATTACAAAATTCTGAAGCAATTTTATAAGTAAAAAATAAAGGATATGAAGTAGTTGGATTAGGGAATAGCAACTGTGGTCTGGGATAACATCAGGAGATAGATTTAGGAAAAATTTTATTTGACCAAATTAATGGGATTATAAAAAAAATAGAATTATTGGTACTGCAACTATAATCAAGAGGTTAATTAACCAATCAATCAGAGTAAATATTGATGCAGGAAAGAACTTGCTTAGAAAATTGTAAGGGGAAGAGGCTGTCATGTGGGACTGTTATGGACTGCAATTCAGGCTAGGACAATAGGATATAGTGGGGTCAAATCTAGGATAGTGTTGGGGAGGATTAGGGCCTGATTCATGTGACAGTAAAGGCTGAATAGAGGTCAGAAATAGGGGCTGTTTTATGGGCAAGAATATGACCTGACATGGGGCAGAATAGGGAATAGAATAGTGACTATTCTGCAGGGAAGATTAGGCTCAAAATAAGAAGCTGTTTGGACCTAGTCAGTGAAGGAAAAGAGCTGATAGGTAGGCTGAATAGAAGAGAGAGAAAAGGGGTGATCATGGGTTAGTTCTGGGATAGAACAAGAAGATAGTTTATGGAGTAGTATTTGCTCAGGTTTGGGTCTCAACAGGGGAAGGTTGGGAGGAGTTTAATGGAGAAAGTAGAAGAAGTAAGAAAGGAAGAGAAAAGGGAAGGGAGGAGAGTGAAGAATAGAGGAGAAGAGAGGAGAGAGGGAAAGAGAGAGAGAGGCTGAGGAGTCCAGCGACTCTGCGCAAGAGTTAGGAGGGTCGCAACCCAAGGAAACACCAACATGCTCTTCAAAATTTAAAACATTCTTCCTTTTTCTTTTTTTATTCATGTAGTGATGCCTTTTAAATAAGCAGTACATCCAATTGAAAAAAAAAAAAAGGAAATTTCTAAATTCAAGAATCTCCTTAAATTTAGACCTTCTAAAATAATAAAACTCCTAAAACTTTAGGACTCTTGGCTGCCACATAAACATACTTGTTGACCAAGCAAGTGGGCCCCATCAAATACGAAAGATTTTCAAAATATCCTCTTATAATAATGTACCCACGTTTTGCTTGTAGTGGACCTCACAAAATATTCAGAAAAAAAAAAAACTCAAAATCACACATACAAGCTGTCGTCCAGCCATTCATGTGGACCCCTCCTCAAATTTTTTAAAGCCCAAAGGGACTCTAAAGAAATGCTGTATGATCAGCCATTTGTGGATCCCACCAGTTGAAATTTTAAACCACAAAAAAATGTTCACCTAAACTCTTAAAGACTTGGCACTTTTGTCTTATTGTTTCTACCTCCCTAACTCTTAAAAAAAAATTACAAGGCTTTAAATCGGGATTTCTTCTGTCATGGCACATAGGCCAATCTAAAAAAATTGGCCGCATCAAATATTATCTGCAAATATGACTAATCAAGTTGAGATTTTATGGCCTCAAAGTAGTCTAATATGAATGAATTAGACTCAATTGAACAACAAAATATGGCTCAGGTATTAATTGATCAACTGATATATTTTAGATTTTCTAAAAAAAGACACCTAGAAAATTTAAATTTAGAAGATAGCAGATGCAGCAAAACAGTAAAGTGGAAATCAAATTAGGGATTATAGACGAGACTAAGTTAATGACAGAATATTAAAAAGCCAAGAGACAAGGATCCTACCTGTAACTAGAAAGACGGAACATGTTTTTGATGAAATCACATTACCCAGAAAATAGATCTCAAAGAACCATAGAAAAATTGCAAATTTCAAATAAAATAAAATAATTTTTCATTCAAAGTCTCCAAAAGCATGTTAACAATTGGAAGAATGTCCCTTTTATAACAAAGGTAGGTAGCCAAGCTTGAAATCCGATTGACTTGGATTCCAACATAATAAGAAAGTAATACTAAACTAACTAGGACATTTACTTGCTCAACAAAAAATAAACTCCATGCCAAACCCACTTTCATGGCTAATTGACCAAAGAAACTATTATAATACTCCAAAAATAATTTTCCTAAGACTCTTGGAACCCATGGGACTATTGGTCACATGCTGGACCACTTATTAGAGTAGGGTCGACCCAACAAAAGTTTAACATAGCTCAAGTAATTTGGGTTTTGCAGTTGAAACACCAGGGAGAAAACTCTCCCAGATTAGTCACACTTCTTGGAAACCTTTTAGAATCATTGTGGTACTCATTTAAGAGTCTTGAAATAATTTTTTGGGCCTTGTGGCTGAGTTTTTTTGGGACCACAGGCCTGCTGGTCATGTATTGCATCAATCTTTCCCAGCTTTGTAGAACTCAACCTTGTCAAGTTAAAAGGATGGGGTTCCTTGAGCTAGAGCTGGATGAGTTGAAGTCCTAACTCTAGCTTTTGGTGTAGCTTCTCTATCCCTTCTTTGGAAATCTTCCTTGGTCTTGTCTTCAGTTTTGGATTATTAAAATTTATGGTAATGACCCTTTGTTAAAAAAGCTTGAAGGAAATAGGTAGTTTTATTAACCCTTCTATCCTTAGGCATCTTCATATTTATTAATTTGCTTCCCTGATGCTGGACATGTAACTATTCTTAATCTCATGATGCATTACTTGTTTGTTGTAGATCAACACTCAACCCAACAGAATTTCTGTAGCTCTAATCGGGACTACATCTCACCACATCCCTATAACCTCTAACATTCTGTAGGTGTCCAACCGTCCCACACTACATGGTTCAGGGTGTGGTCTGTAGGAAAATTAAATGTGTCCAGAGGGTTATTGGTTGGATGTTAGGGGTGAAGATGGATTTTGAACCTATGATACAAACCCTCACAGACTTTATTAACTTAACAAGGTGGCATCTTTATCTTTTCGACAGTTGTTAAACTGCCCCTATGGTTTTGAAATGGCTTCCACAAAATGAAACTAACTTGGAACAGAGCATATGAGCCTGTGTAGGGCAAGTGGATTCTGAATTAGACTTTACAGTGAAGAGCCAGAAAGGCAATTTGTTTAGGGAAAACATGGATGTCCTTGACTTCCCATGTATTGACTATGATTCAATATGAATTAGATCAAGATATCCACATGTCAAATCAAATGGCTCTTGAATTTATCATTTAACCTATAAAACAAAAGAGTCAAATATTTATCCAGAAAAAAAAAAAACACAAGAGTCGAATAAGAGAAATAACTGCAATCAGCATAGACCAAGAAATAAAACACTCAGACATAAATTAGATAGTAAGAGAAATTGCATAAAAAGGATGCTCAACTCTATGTCATAACACAAAGCATGCATAAACTTTGATTGCAACTATAATATCCATAATTTAAATGATGATAAAATATATTGGATTTCAAATGGATGGAGAAGTGGTTTCGAACCTTGAAATCTTTTTGAAAGCATATATATTTATTCCGTTATAGCTTTGTGTTTAAGCAAAACAATAATGGATATTTCCCAAGAAGTTTGTTAACAGCAACATCGATACACAGAAAATGGTGATAATTGTTGGCACTAGGTGATGACTTAATGGACAGCCATCCTAACCCAGAGTTCTTTAGATACCCTGCATGTTGAGATGAAGATGAAGATATGAATTAGAAGAAATTTCCATTGAAGAATACTTGACTTACAGAATACTTTGGAAATTTTCAAACAAGTGCAATGTTAGTAAGATAATCTAATATATCATAACACAAAAGGTCAAAACACAACTAGCACTAGAAGGGGTTGAATTCAAGTTGTTGCAGCTTGATTAGGTTCACTCAGGTATACAGACTGCAACAACTTTTATATGCAAACATAAACATCAAAATGATTTGTGAAAATGTAATGTATCTGAAAAATGTAAGCATTTATAAGGAACCCATCTAAAGTCTACTGTTCCACATGCTTCCTAACTATATTTGAGAAATTTTATTACATGGATGATTATTGGATCTTGGAAGAATGTTCCATATCTATGTCCCAAAACTTGGACTTGAGTTGGGCATTCTGACTTTTAAGGTTGACTTGAATGAAGTAGAGATCACTTACCTGTTGGATTTTAGAGTTAGTACTCAATGTTTGTCCAGCGTGAAAATTCAGGTTCAAGTCTGGTGAGCAGCCACTTTGTGCAAAAAGCCAAAAGTTAGGTTTGTTTCCCATCCAACCCACCCAGCACCCCATACACTGGCACTGGGTAATGACATTTACGGTTCACTTGAATGGACTAGAGAGAACTTACCAGTTGGAGCACAGATTTAGTACTCAGAGGCTATCATCAAATTTTAAAACATTACTCTTGATCCTAAAATTGATCCCATGTTCAATGTTTCATATTTCCTTTTCCCATAATAGAATATAATCGTCTATTGTACCTAAGTTTAGATTAGCAAGACAAATAAAAATAAAAATACAAACTTTAAAATTAGATAAAGAACACATTTGACAAAATCTAAGCTAAAATGTTAAACAATTTACCCAACACTCTGTTAACATCAACATTGAAACCTCTCAATGGTAATAGTTGATGGCTTAACCGTTAGCCGTCCCAACCTAGAATTACACCTTCTTGCTTAAAGCTAAGCTCCTTGGCTGGTGATGGGGTATCAAAGGGGAAGTGAAGAAGCTCTAGAACACCTTTGTAACGATCCAAACGGTACTAATGGATGCTGAGATGTGCCAAACAAATGAACGGAAAGTGGGACTCTGGTTGAAAAGGGTTAAAGACGTAGCTTATGATGCTGATGATGTGTTGGATGTGTTCAAATATGAAGCTTTGCAAAGAAAACAAAGCACCAGCAGCAGCATGGATAGCAAGGTACTCAACTTCTTTTCACTGCCCAACCCTTTTTTATTTCGTTTCACGATGGCTCAGAAAATCAAGGATATCAATGAAATGTTAGATGCGATACCGATGACTATTTTAATTCTTTATTGTGGGCCTTGGGCCTCGTGGATCTACATTACCGATATTCTCCATATTCTCATTGGATGATTGAAGAATACCTTCTCGAATACCTTCTGCCATCCACAGCTGGATCAACTACTTTTTTACAATTAAATGATCCTTGGGAAAAACAGAACAATATTCAAAACATTGCTTTAGTGGTGATGGCAAATAATCATAGCTTAACTTTAATGCAGGTAAAATTTTGTTGTTAGCCTCATTTAGATTCCAACTTCTACTATTTGGGACATGAAGCCACTCTTGTTCATCCTTTCTCGAATGCATTAAGGCACCTAATGACTTCACTGCTAGTGGAACACCTCCACCTCCGCACATTTTCACAAGTACCTTTCCTATGTTCAGTAAATTTAGAGTCATTTTTGCTCCTCCACTACCAAATGCTCTATTTTCGAATATATACCAACATTTGTCTTCTGATAATCTTTCCAACTGGTATAATGGTACCATCCCCATCATCGTTGCTACATCGACCAGTCGTGGGGTTACAATAATTTTGCTTCTCGGGGTATCATTTATTAACAAATGTCTCAAATTATCCCACCTTTCCACACAACATCCAATACAAGCAAAAATCTTTTCCCACTTATTTTTTCTTTAACTTCACCTCCTATGCTCGTTATGTTTATTGATCTGTTATCATTTTCATTGGTAACAGGTTTCAGCATTTCTTTCATAATCCGTTTTACATCAGACACACATACCCACATTCTTTCGGCAAAATGGGTCACTACCGACTTGTCATTAAAGACAAGTTTGGCAAGTGCGGTCTTGCCTAGCCCCGCCATTCCAACAATGGGAATGACCGAAAGAACTTGTTGGCTGTCCGAGCTAATTAACATTTTTACTATGCTTGATTTCTCAGTTTCCCTACCAACAACTTCTTTTTCATCAAAGAAATTGTGGGTTTCTCTTTATACCTCATTTTTATGAGGATTATTAATGTTAATTACAACTTCCTTCCTGAAATTCAACGTTTCCATATTTCTTCGAATCGCATCTAACATTTCATTGATATCTTTGATTTTCTGAGTCATCGTGAAACGATATAAAAGAGGATTGGAGAGTGAAAAGAAGTTGAGTACCTTGCTATCCATGCTGCTGGTGCTATGTTTTCTTCGCAAAGCTTCGTAGTTAAACACATTTAACACATCATCAGCCTCGTAAGCTACATCTTTTAACCCTTTTTACTTTTCGTTCATTTCCGTTCATTTGTTTGGCGCATCTCAGCATCTTTTAGTACCGCTTGATCGTTTAAAGGTGCTCTTTTTTCACTTCTCCTTTGACACCCCATACGAGAAAAATCGCTTCCCCAGCCAAGGAGCTCAGCTTTTTCACGATCTCGACTACACCGGTTGCAATTATTTCAGACATTTTTTCTTTGGAGATGATGACAGAAATAGAGAACAAGGATAGAAGCAAGGATAGACATTTATTCTTTTTTTTTTTTTTTTTTAAAAGAAGACGATGAAAGCTTTTGCTTTTTCAGTGAAAGCTTTTGCTTTTTCAGTTTTTCCTTTCTTTTTGGGTCATGGACCTCGTGGCTAGTGGGGTTAGCATCACGAGCACCGACAAAATTGGCTGTTTCTGGTTGGTTTTATCTTTCTTTTTTCTTTTTTCTTTTTTTCTTTTTTCTTTTTTCTTTTTTTTCATTTTTATAATATACACAACATATTAAAAAAGGCGAAAGCCTGGACAGGGACACATCCAAATCTATATAAGATTCAAACCAAATTTGATGCCGATTATCCAACAAGAGGAATGGGAGAAGTCTTTAAAAGCCACCATACGCACTGCCATGTCAGTTGAGCTCCTAACCCAAGAAAAGAAAAAACAATTAAAAAGCAATAAAGGTTTTTATAATACAAAATAAGGCCTTTACAATCTATAAGTCATAGTGGGACATCACCCGCTAAATAAAATATAACATTTTTACAATCATCCTCAATAATAATACCTTTTAACCGAATATTACGGATATCATTGGCTTTTTGAAAACCATGCGCATTGCCTAACATTCAGCCACCACTCTAGACCTAACCAAGTCCGAGGACACACAAAAATGAATGGTTCTCTTATCGGAAGACTACACCCACACTAGCTACTTCACAATCAGCGAGAAACGATCCATCAAAGTTCAGTTTTATTGTACGCATTGAAGCAAAATTTAGGCATGAGGCTTAATTTCTACAAAACTTTGTTTTTAACTTTAAAATGTCATTTTTGACCTTCTTTTCATGGTTGTGTCCATAAACATGGATCAAATACCCATATGTTTGGAACCCTATTCCATGACCTCTATAAAAAGGGCGGTCCAATGCACGAGGCTCCCGCTAACGCGGGGTCTGGGGAGGGCAAGATGTACGCAGCCTTACCCCCATTTCTGGAAAGGCTGTTTCCATGACCTCTATAAAATTTGTAAATGCTCTTATTGTCCTTCCCTTCAAAGAATGTAAAATTTTGGTAAATCAGAGCTGGCTTGGAGCCACTTTGACACTAGAACAGATCAACTTATATTGGTCACTATTAGAAGCAGTCATTTCATTTTGTGACCATTCATCTATGGTTTTCCTCTTTGGAAAACAAGAGTGCACACTTACCATTAAAGAATTTGAATCTTTCTTAGATTGGAAGCATTGCCTCGATATCGATGCGGTGTTCCCAACACACAAGCCTAACTACTTCAAAGACTTCCATGCACTAGACATCTCCAAAGCTTCATTGCCTAAGAAGTTTTAGGAGAATATGTACATTGTCCCTTTGACTTCTTACTGGAAAGAAATTGAAAGAAGGTTGGTGATTTCTCAGACCTGACCAAATTCAAAGCATTTACATTAGTTATCTTGGGTCAACTTTTGTTATCACACAGCTGTCATCATATTAACAACGTTCTTTTCGACATCTTGGGGCAACATTAATAGAGGAAGACTCTAGCCCCCGTGATCATATCCACGACTAATGCTAGTCTCTCACACTGTGATCAACATCGACGAGGTCAATTATATGGTTGCTTGGCTTTCCTACAGACTTGGCTACGAGAACATGTGACTTCTTTGTCATCTTTTTCCACTTGCATATCTCAAGATTTAACTCCTACACAAGCGCATGTCAGCATGTGACCTCTTTCGGTCCAAACCACAACATCTGACTATCAAAGTCTTCTTTCTAGTGTGATTCATAAACATGTCACTTAGCGAGTCAAGTAGCACAAGGCGCATTATCTGCATTTGTTTACCAATGGTCGCACTTATATGATTATCACAAGGGTATTCCACATGAGCAAGCATCACAGGGGCAACCTCGGATGAATTATGAAGGACCTGTTATCACTAAGCAGAAACTATCCGATGGGACATTATTATTGAGAAATATAGACAGGGAGGATTTCCCCAGATATGTGAACTTGGATCAAGTCAAGCTATTATTTGCTTAACTAATGTAAAATTGGTTTGTGCTAAATGAAATCTTGAAATGAGAAGGCCTTGACTGACCATTTTGCTGAAATATTCTTCATTCTTCAAATGTCTCCGAAGATCACTATCATTTCTGTATTCAAATCCGAATAAGAGAATCAATGGTTCAAAAAAAAAAAAAAGAGAGAATAAAAAAACAAAAAACAAAAGCAAAATAATAATAATAATAATAATAATAATAATAATAATAATAATAATAATAATAAAAGTAGAAAATAAAGGGAAAGAGAAAGAATAGAGAAAATCATTATTCTCAAATATGGATTTATACAAAACCATGTCTTCTAAATAACATGATCTCTTTCCAAGCATGGAGATCCCAGTAAACCATTATTTTCATCTAAACATAGGGACTTTGTAGAAAACCATGATCTTATAAAACATGGGGATCTTATAAAGAACCATAATCTTCTTCAAAACATGGGAATATTATACAGAACCATAATCTACTTCAAGATATGGGCATTTTGTATAAAACCATGATCTTTAATTACAATAAGCCTCTAACCAATAGCCATTCATATTCATATTTCCAAACTTTGCAAATTCGCCTATTCAAAGGTAAACCTTGAACATCTCCAATAAAGCCATTCATTCAAAAATTCACCTGTTCAAGATCCTTAGCATTTCAAGAATTTCTAAGGACAAATCAGCATTACACATGTTAAGCATTCAATCAAATTGAAACAAGAAAATGTACCCTATTCAAACATTTTCTAAGAAAACCCAGACCTATCTAAGGATAGGGACAAAAAAGGGACAAAAATAATTAAAAAAATCAATGAAAGCTCAAAGTGAAAACCAGAAATAGCACTCTGATCCAGTCCTCGCAAACAAGGGCAAAAAGGGAGTGTAAGCACCCAAATTTTGTCTCGGGTCATGTGATGGTATAAGGTCAGCATAACAGTTATTAAATGTCAGAACTTTG
>JAOXJP010231140.1:0-10676 GCA_025762735.1 Platanus orientalis | reverse complement strand
GATCATACCCTAATGAATTGAAGAAAGAATGGTTAAAAATAAATAAATCTTTGTTTTGTCTAGGGTTTTTAACTGAAGTTGGACTTTATTCAAACCTTCCATAGTTGGACTATGGAGAGACTTTTGGAGGTCTCAACCCTGCTATAGTTCAGAACTGCTGTAGATTCTATCTTCTTCTCCTCTTCTACTTCTTTTTTTATGTTATTTTATTGGTTCACAACCTCCGTTATTGAAGAATATATTGGGCTACTGATGTGAGATTAAGTTCTACATTAAATCTTAGACAGATAAGTGCTATTATTAATCCATGACTTGTTCGAATTTTCGTCATGAATTTTTTTCTATATTTGAACTGTTTTATCCTCATCACTAGTAGATCTCATTCTAATTAAATTCAATTTTGTTTTCTCCTTCTTTTGTTATCCCTATCTGACCTAAACCTTTGCTGGAATTATCATTGATAGGGTTACAGCTGTGCAAACCTAGCAATAGATATGGGCTGATTTAATCCATTACTGCTGTGCCTGAATCCCAAGTCCAGACCTGAGTGTTTCATATACTTCAACTCATCCTATTCTCTAGAAATTTTGTGAAGTTATTCGTCACTCTAATATCTATCATCCTACAAAGCATCTTGATCTGAGAAGTCTAACCCCATTTTTCGTGTGTCCTAATTCTGCTTAGTAACCAAAAATTCTGGATTTTGTGTTTGTCCAAACCAGAAATATGGTTTGGGGCTTCTTCCTTGCCTGGCTCAATTTTTCTTGGACCTTTTCAAATCAGTTCAAGGATCTCATTTTTGGTTGGAGGTTTTGGGATTTGGAAGAAATTACAAAGTGCATTTGGCGTTTGCTGTTGTGGGCCATTTGTTTGGGCCTTTGGAAGGAAAGGAATAGGAGGACTTTTGAAGATGAGTTTTTGTCTCCTAAGGAGCTTTTTGTTTGTATTTATAGGATGCTTTTTTATTGGGTTTCGACTTTCGATTATGCAGGGTTTTGACAAGATAGTTTAGTTTGCTTTTTGGAAGAAACTGGGTTTCGACTTTCGATTATCAGTGGCACAATTCTTTGATTTCAATAGAAGTAGTTGGATTCCCAACTTGAGGAGGGATCCTAATGATTGGGAGGAGGATGAGATGATTAGTCTCCTAAAAGTTCTGGGGAGGCATAATCCTAATTTGGAGACTCAGGATGGAATGGGTGTGGAAACTAAACCAAAAAGGGCGATTCTCCTCCAAATCTTTCTATCTGGAAGTATCTATTGGTCCACTTAGGTGTATTCCCCATAAAGGTATCTGGAACATGGATATCCCTTCAAAGGTATCTTTCTTCATATGGAATAGTTTCATAGATAAAATTTTAACACTAAATCATCTTCAGAGTAGAGGATAGCATTTGGCCAATATATATATCCTGTGCAAGATTGAGGAGGAATCAATTTATCATCTTTTCATCCATTGTCCTATGGCAAGAAGGGTTTGAGATTTTTTCCTTTCTCACTTAAAAATTTTCTAGGTGTTTCCAAGGCTTTTTTGTGAATTGATATCGGGTTGGAGGATTTGGGGTATTGGGAGCCTTTCCTTATCCATATGGCGTGCATTACTAGGGGTCATTTGTTAGGGTCTATGGGAAGAAAGGAATGGTAGAATATTTGAGGATAAATACCATAATATGGAGGAAATAATACTTCAGATTTAGAAGTCTATATTTGGGTGGGCTTCAGTTTGGGAATGTTTTGAGGATAGGGAATGGGAAAGCATATAGTATGAGTGATTGTATTATGGCTTAGTTGTCTGTTGGTTTTACTTTTATTTTGATATCACCTCTGCGGTGATGTCTCTTCTGTACGCTTTTATTTTCTATCTTTTTAATAAATTCAATCCTAAACCGTTAAAAAAAATTTGGTTGTTTTCTTTTATTTTCACCTGCTTGGTGTATTTCTTGTTTTCCCTTACTTTATCAAAAAATTGTATATATCTCTAAATAAAAAATTATTAGTCCATATTTTGAGTTATTTCTAGCTTGTGGTACATCAACAATGAAAGAAATTGGTGTCTGTTTGGTTAAGTTATACAAGGACAAATTTGAAAACTACATTTGATTCCAAAACTAAGAACCGAAAGACTTGGACACATCCTCATTTTTGACATGAGCTTTTTTCAATGTAATTCAAAGATTCAAGGTAGAGATCACCTTAGACCATCTATAGATCAACTCCTAGATTCTAATTAAGCATGAATTGTGAGGGCTGTTAACATAGTTCCTTTTGGAAAATATGGTTTAAATATGTGTTTTAAAGGAGATTAATTTTTCTTACCTTTGATGGGACTTGATGTAGGTCACCTCTTTAAACAAGAGTCAATTCTCTTGTAAACTTTTAGTCCCACATCAATTAGTTACAAAAGTAGATTGTGGTTTATGCCTTTGTGTCTCTTAGAACTCTCTCATGTGTAGCAGTCGTGTGAGGGACTTACACACACAAATGTGGACATGAAGAAGGGATTGGGTGCAAGTGCATTTGAAACGTACTTTGCAGTTTGCTCACCAGTGGAGGAACCTTGAAAAGAATGGCCCGCAAGCAAGATTGGGACCATCACGAGCAAAATGTATCGCAAACACATGAACAATGTCCAAATTAGATCAAGCTACAAGCAATATGAGTAGTACCACGGGCAACTTAAGAACACCTCAAGCCCCATGCATCGTAAATCCCAAAACTTCAAATCTAAGAAATCAGGAACCATACACCTTGAAACTTGTTCCCTTCTTGGGAAGGCATGAGGTTCAATGAATTTGGACAAGTTTAATCTACTTGATACAAGTGAATGTCACAAGAGAGATTGTGATGGGACTTGTCCAAGGACAGGTCTCTATATATAACGTTGAACTCTTGAGAGAGCTCATTAAGAACTTCAAATGAAAGATAAGATCTTGGGAATGACAAATAGAATCTCAAAATCTATGAAGAGATTAAAATTTTTTGAGTGATTATAACTTTTGGATCAATGGTTGTACCTCTTAGTGTTGTGTTTGTCTTGTTACTCAACCATTGGATCAAGAGATGATCCAAGGGTTGTGGTTTTAACTTTCAAAAGGAAGTTGGTTTCCTTCTTAGAGAATGACTGGTATGTGAGGGAGGCAAGGAGCCTCTTTATATAAGAGAGTTTCTCAGTATGAAAAAAGTGTGGTGGCTGTTTGAATTTTTTTCGTAAGGGTTTTCTCCTTATATTAAACAAAGAGATTAAGGTTCTTCAAAATGAGAAAAAAAAATGTTCTTTGGGTTGTGAGAGAAGATGAGAATGGTTTTCTTTAAGGTTTAGAGGGAGAGTTGTGGGTATAACAAGTTCTTGGGTTTTCTTGGGGCTTGGGATTAACCTGAGAAATGTAGAATCTATATTATCGTGACTTGTATTTGTCTGGTTTATAGTGAAGAACAGACAACATCCGTGGACGTAGTCCAATGAGATGAACCACATAAAATCCTCATATTTTGTGATTGTTTATTTCTTTGAGGCTGAATTATTTTTTATTACATTGATCGTGAGTGGTTTGATCCATATCTCATCATGTGGAATATCAAAGTTGTTTTTGCCGCAGCATTTGGTATCAAGGCCTCTAGTTCGTGTTTGAGACAAAGAGAAAAAAACCAATGAGTACAAGAAATTTATTCAATAAAGTTACTTTCTAAAATTTTTGGATATATTCACAATGGAAATAAAGGCTTCCATTGGTTAATTCTTTTTAGAGGAATTTGGTGGAAATGATAGTTTTACTCTTTGGCGAAGAAGGGGAAGGAATTATTGATACAACAAGGTTTGTACAAGGCATTGTCGGGAAAGAAAGGCAAGTTCAAGGAGATGGAGGATGATGGTTAATAAGACATAGAAATGATTGCCTATGCACAATTCATTTATGTTGCACGGTTAACATTTTATTTAACGTTATGGATGAGGATTTGGAACCTGTTTTATGGGTGAAGTTGGAAAAATTCTAGATGGGAAAGAATCTCACTAATAAGTTATATTTGAAGCCGTAACTATATGGCTAAAGATGAAGGAAGAACACTTAATGTGTTCTAACAACTTTTGGATCAACTACAAAAAGTTGATATCAAGGTAGAAGAAGAAAACAAGGCCTTATTGGTTCTAACCTTGATTTTTAATTTTTATAAAAATTTGGTGACAATGTTATTATTGAGAAATATACAATAAGCTTAAAGGAAATAGGAGGAGATTAAATCTTGAAGGAAGTCATGATTTAGGTTGATTGGTTAGAGGAGAATCATAAGGAATGTTTATCTGTGAGGGGCTCTAAGAATAGTAGGTTTAAGTCAAAGTCTGGAGGAAAGGACAAGGTGTAATATTTTTCTCCCAAGGAATATGGCCACATTAAGAGATATTATCTAGAATGTATTAACAAGAAGAAAGTTGAAATCCTAGTATAGCAGTGTTAAATGAATAAGAGGAATATGTTGGAAGCTTTCTTATAGTCTCCAAAGGTATGAGTACTTTTTCTCATGATGAGTAGAGATTAGATTCAGGTTGTCCTATTTATATATGTTCCATAAAAGAATATTTTGATAAGTTCCAAGAGAAGAAAATTAGTATTGTTTCTTTGAGTGATAAATCCATGTGTGGTGTCACAGATTTTGGGATGGTGAAGATCAAGATGTTTAATGGAGTTGTTTATATTTTGGGTGGTGTGACATTTGTTTTAAAGATAGGAAATTATCTTTTCTTTTTTAATTTTTAATTTTTTTTAATTAGAAGAAGCAACAATTATGTACAAAAGGGAGAAAACAAAAAGAGAAGAGGGAGGAAAGCGGGGATAAGAGATCCCCGGGTAGAGCCGCCCTTATACCCTTATCCGCCAATTGAGTTAGCCAAATTCTTTATAAGAGCCCCATTCGGTAGACCATCATAGTCCTTTCATCTTCTCGCTTATTAGATTATCCTCCCTTTTGCCCTCTTGTAAACTAGAAAGGCTAGTTTAATGTGACCTTCAAATACTAATATCACTAGGCTAGTTAGACTAAATGTTTTACAGGTAGATCCATAAAAATCACACGTAGCTATTTAGTCTTAATGAAGGGAGAAAGGTGTGATGATTTGTATTATCTGATAAGGAATACAATGATTGAAGATATTCCTTTAACCTCAATAGGGAACTAGAGATAGGGTGCATGTAATAACAAGCACTTGTGTAAGGTCTTTTTTACTATTCAAGCAAAGACGTGTTGTAGGTTTCTCGGTGGTAGACGATGATAAGACAGTTCTTGTGGTCATAAAGGATGAATCGAAGTCCTTTCTAAAGTTGACTAGGCAAGTCAACTTGGGGAAGCTACATAGGTGCATTGGCTGTATTATAATCGAGTCAGATGGTGTCAACACTGAATTGATTCGACGGTATATGTAGTTGTTGGTTCTTTAAGGGCAATGGTTGTTTGTGATGATAACAAACAGGTTAAGATTTATGTTTGAGGTAAATGAGTGTTTGAAGCATAAAGTTCACTAAGAATGACAAGTACAGGTTTTCTTCATGGTGGTTCCAAAATGTGGGCCAAGTTGGAGTGTTGTGCATGTGTCAGAACTCAAAAGGTCATATGTTTTGCCAGAAACACATGTGGAGCAGACTTTAACTAGATATTTTCAAGATGGGTGCGAAACAAGCCAATGTGGAATTGTTGTGTTTGTCTTGTTACTCAAATGTTAGATTAAGAGATAATCCAAGGATTATGGTTTTTTGGTTTTAACTTCTAAAAGGAAGTTGGTTTCTATCCTGGAGAAGGATTAGTGCATGAGAGAGTGATGAGGACATCATGCCACGTGGGAGCCTTAGGACGTATCGCTATAGGAGGAGGGTCCCACTGACACTTTGGATCGAGTAGATGATCACATGCCAGAGTTGAAGCTGATTAGGAGCATCATTGACTGTTTTTTTTTTTGGGTAGCCATGTGGGGCCCACATGAGGGTTGGTGGGGTCCGCATAAGAAAGGACGTGAAGGCACACACGTGGTTGATCAAAGGAGGAATCTATGTTGTTGTTTCATTTTTTTTAGTAGTGTTTTTGTTATTTTATTTGATGTTATGTAAGTTGGGACTTGGGACATAGATGACATTATTATTTTTTTTGTTTTGGGTTTTTTTTTGGCAGCATAGTTTAAAGTCTATCTAACTGCTGAACGACCAAGGGAGAGGCCACGATTTGCTTTCCTTGGTTTCTATTTTGTTAGAGGTAGGGAAAGGGGAAAGTTTCCTAGTTTGAGTTCTATGTTGGGCTTTAAAAAGAGGTATCACCCCATTGTAAGGGACATGCTTTATGAAATAAACTCAAGGTTTTCTCTCACGATCGAAGGAGTCGCTGTTCAGGTTCATGAATGCTGTGAACTTGACTTGGATAGGGATTTTCCAGGTTTGGGAGTAGGGATTTCTCCCAGTATTTACCCATTCTTGCTTCATCCTTCTTCTTCCTCATTTTTTTTCTTCTTCTACTTCTTCTCTCTTTTCTTTTGAATATGTGATACCAAAACCCTGCGACCTAAAACTCCATTCTCTTCCTTTTCAACATTTCATCACAACCCTAACCCATATTCTCCACAAATTACAACATCACCTCCATAACCACCGTAAACTTCTATACCACCTCCCTTTTAAATTTATACCCCCAAAACCCTGTTTCCCCACTTCCATAAACTATCAGTCAGTCCATACCCCATCCATTCTCTTTTGATTTCCAGCATCTTAGTGACAGTAAATAACCAACTCTCCTAAAATCTTAAGGTGTTAGGAGATACACAAATTAATATACTTCAACACCCCCCTCAAGGGGAACACTTTCTCTTCTGGGAACACACTTGGGGAGGTAGGCACGAGTCCACACAACGCATACACACGCGCACAACACTTCATCCAGGAAAATACCTCCAGTAGGATTCGAACTCGTGACCAAACCTGCTTTGATACCATGTTGACAGTAAATTTATCAACTTTTTTTTTTTTACATTTGTATCTACTCAACCCAACCCAACCCGAGCAGGCGACTTCCACTGGGCACTGCTCACCCCATCCCCCCTCTCCAGGGAATTGACCCTGGGTCTTCACTATGGAAGACTTATGCCTCAGCCGCCTGAGCATTGCTCACCCCATGCTCTGATACCATGTTGACAGTAAATAAACAACTCTCCTAAAACCTTAAGGTGTTAGGAGATCTGCTAATTAATATACTTAAACACATCTAACCATCCCCATTACATTCCATTACCTGCAGCACCATCACCATCAAGTTCCCCAAATTGTTTCTTTAAAATCCTACAACCTCTGCCACCTAATTTACTGCCTTGGAAACTCTTTGATTATTTCAAGTCCTGAATTAGAATCTGGATACTGTACCTCATCACCATGTGAGGTTGCTGATACCTGAAGCTCTTCAAAGTTTTTCTGGAATCCTAGAGTAGTGTTACCTGGAATAGTATTTGAGGCAATTCTTTCTGAAGTTTTCTTGGATACCTCAACTCTAATTGAGAGACTCTTTGTCTTTGCTACATCATCAAGACTTGTAAGCACTTCAGAACTCTACTGCTGGGAGCTTATGTAAGTGAAGACTGTACCTGGATGTCGAGAGTCATCACAGTAAGGCTATAATATCTTGTCAGCTTATACTGTTTGTTATAATGAGCACCTATTCTGGATCTGTCCAGCACCTATAATCCCACACACCACAGTGTTTCAGCTTCCTGACCTGTCCAGAACAGCCTTTCGCTTTGCCCAACTTTAAACCCACAGACCCCTTTGTGTATCCTGTTATTACCACCATAAACCATACATATATACATAGCCCGCTGTTAGCCTGTTACCCCAAATACAACCTGTTTAAGCCTTATTATCTCTCATTGTCTTGACCCATTATCTGAACCATATAGCTTACACAAAACCCACTCTCATCCTGCTAGTCAGTAACATTACAACATGTGTTCTATTCCCTTTACTTAGACTTTATTTCATTGAATGATTGCTATTTTCTCTAAGTCTGCTAAGGTTTAAATTCAGTATGATTAGTTTTAAAACTGATTTGGTTTCAGGCCTTTATTTGGTTCACTTCTTGGGTTTCGAGTTGCATTATTACTTAACTGTTTACTTGATCTGGAGATATCCTTGATTAGAGAGTAGGAATCCTGTTTATAATCTCTTATTGCTTTGCATAATTGCCTATGATCTTCCATAGTTTATGAATGTACATGTAAGTAGAGAGCCTCTATATTTGAGAGAGTTTATCAATATGGAAAGGTGTGGTGACTATTTGATTTTTCTTCTCTAGGGTTTTCTCCTTGGATGAAACAAAGAGATTAAGGTTTCTTCAAAGTAAGACAACAAGCTCTTCTCCAGTTTGTAGAGAAGGTGAGAGGGTGTTCTTTAAGGTTTAGAGAGAGTGTTATTGATGTAACGGGTTTTTGGGTTTTCTTAGAGTTTAGGTTTGACCTAAGAAATGGGAGAATCTATTTTATTGTAACGTGTATTTATCTAGTTTATAGTGAAGAACAGACAACACTTGCATAGGCCAAAGAACTAAACCATTTAAAATCCTTGTCTTATGTGATTGTTGATTTCCTTGCTGTTGAATTTTTCTTTATTGCATTGATCATGAGTGGTTTGGTCCCATGTCTCATCACATGGAATATGAAGGCTGTTTTCATTGTACTAACACTTGGATCCACAGCTGGTACCTTTTTGGATCAATGGGTTAAACCATTTGGATCCATAACATATACCACCAAGATCAGGTGGTTAAACCACTGGGACCTGTGCGATTATCATAAGTCTTTTGACTTATATGTTTTATTTGTGATTTGAGTTTCTACTCTCAAAATTTGGTTTAATTTGAATAAGTTTTATTCTTGCCATTTTATTTTGTTCATCTCTACTGGATAGTGCAAATCCGTAGAGGAGGTGTTGAGCCCGAGCTTATCCATTGCACAATATTGTGGGAGGCCTTGACTCCCCCCAAGAAATGTAAATTATTACACCTCTCATCTCAACTAGTGATTTAATTTTATTTAGACATAATTCTTGTGATTATTGAATTAAGAATCCCAATAGTTCCCGAAGCTAGAAGTGCAGAAACGCATTTACTTTTGCAAACAATTATGTTTGTGTATCTACTCCAACCAAAATCTCATGGTCACTCTCGCATACTTAAACTCCTCGTTACATCCTTCAATGGGGCCAAAGTAGTATTTAAAAGTTAACTTTGCATTATTCCTCTTGTTGCGGCTTTTGGTCATTGGTGGATTGGCTTTGGAGTCTACTGATGTAGTGGCCCATATATAGCACCTAAACATCCCAACTAAAACTTGCATCTTAACTTCCCATCCAAGTTATCTTAACTAATGCCCAATCAACAAGCCCATGATCCATTTACCCGTCCCATTCACCAATGGTCCATTACCCATTACCCGGAACCATGGCCCATTTACTCGTGATCCATTTACACATGACCCATGACCAATTTACCAATGATCCAACTATCCATTTACCCTCCCATTCAACAAGTTAAGGATTTTCTATCATCTTATTTAATGCCATTTAGTGTTTATTTGTATAGAATGAGCATAGTTAATGTATTTTGCTGATTTCCTAGTGTTTAATTAATATAAAGTGGGTACATTTACTGTGTTTTACTAATTCCCTTGTGAAAGGCCTTCGTGGGCTCCTTGTTGTTGTCTTTTTGTTCTTTTGCCTTTTGGTGGAATAAATTTTTCTATCTCTCAAAAATTATATATATTAGAGATGAAATGAAGAAAAAAAGGCTTTGGACAGATTTTTAACTGAAATCTTCTCTACTTTATACCAAGTGTTAGACTTGGCTAGGTGAGAAATTCCCTAGTTAGAGACGTGAGGATGTCATCTTCAAACTGTGAGCGATTCTAGTTGTAGTCAGTTGAGTGAATCCTTACATATCCCATCTCTTACTTGCATCCATTTTTTTTTTTTTTTTGCTGCATCATTAAATTGGTATCAAAGCAGGTTCAATTTTACATGAAGAACATATTCAAGGAAAGTATGGAATGACCATTCACATCACCATTCATGAAAGAGAATCTTGTTGATTGGAGCAAACCTTCTATTTTTTATCCAAAACATGAGTTTGTTTTAGTGGAGGACAATCTGGATTCACAAAGTTCCAATGGTTATATCCAAAGCTCTATCTTGCTAAATACCAAGAATGACAAGACATTAATTGTTTTATTTGGTTCTTTGCAGCACGTTATGATCGATCTAGAAATTAGAGCATTCTTGGTAGCACTTTTTGATGATCACAAGTGCTTGGTGGTTCCATTATTTAATATCTCTCTAAGTGATATTGGATTTAGTTTACATGGAAGAGTCCCATGTAGATATATTGATCTAGTTAAGGATATGTATGATGGAGTGATAACTAGTGTTAGGACAACCGGGGGAGAGATAAGTGAGTTTGTGATCACAATAGGCTTGCACCAGTGGTCAACATTGAGTCTCTGTACCTTTTTGCCTAAGTTATGGATGAGTTGACTAGGTGTATACAGGAGGAGGTGCCATGGTGTATATTGTTTGCTGATGATGTTGTGTTGATTGATGAGACTAGAGAGGGGTAAATGCCAAGTTAGAACTATGGAGGGATGTTTTAGAATCAAATGGTTTTAG
>JAOXJP010231139.1:0-10676 GCA_025762735.1 Platanus orientalis | reverse complement strand
GGTGAAGTGACAACTCCAAAAGTGAATTGATTCCCCCCCTCAGCCTTGGCCCTCGTGCATCGTAGAGGATATTAGGCCCCTAAGATTCTTCAAGATTTGGTGCCCCCTCCTAAAGTTCTCCTAAGTACTATTCTTTCGGAGCCGTATCCTCTGCGCCACCTTACCTACGGTGAGCCACCACGGACACAACGGGGTGGGGTCCATATACCTTTTGCAGGGCCTCCTTTGTACATGTGGCTGACTGTGGCACACCATAATGATTACGAGTCATTTTCTTTCACCACGCGTCATCACGTGGTGAGAGCAAAACTCAGAAGAGCTACAGAGGATCCTGAGTGCCTTAGATGCAGAGGATCCTGAGTGCCTTAGATGCACGAGGTTCGATCGTTTGTGTGTCAAGCTGCTTGCTTGGTACATCCTCTTGTTAGTAAGGGAGTCAATTGGATTCCAATCAAACGACAGATCGATCGCACTGTACCTACCATATTTTACATATTTACCAGAGGTTCAGAAAATGGTATTACTTTGAGGTTCTTACATCTTTGCTTTGCTTTTAACCTTTGTTCATTTTGTCGTAGCAGTTAATTTGTGGGTTGAAAAGGGTTAGGAGGAAACCATTACCATGGTCGTTGTAAAGAAACCATGAAGAACAACGATAGAGAAGAGGAGCGAAGGAAGGAAAGCTCTCCCAATCTCGATTCCAGATTCAACCAAACCCTCAGAAATGTTCAAGGGTACGTTTGTTCATTACAGTGCTTATGATACAAAGAATTCTCATGCAATGCTCATGATCTCTCAATTCCGAGGGGGCGCAATTTAAGAAAGGAAAAAACAGAACATTTATTTGGGTTGTTGGTTGAAAAGATCCTTCTCTTCCCCTTTAATTAGCTGGGTTTGTGTTGCTTTTGATCTCCCAAATCAAACGATTTCGTTGATAACACTCACCTGGGTATTGTAATTTTAAACCTTTTTGTCGACATCACAGCGAGACAGTGAGAACTTTGACTGTTTGACATCCGATCTCTCGATTTCGACGACTCACTAGGCAAATTCATCTGGGCTTTTATTTTCTTTGAATTTTGGTTGCCAAAAATACTTCAATTTGGTGGGTTTTCAAAATTTTATCTTTTATTCTAAAACTGTATTGTTCTTTTGTTCTTTCATATACATAGATGGTATAGTGGGAAAACTGAACTGATTTTCTATCTTTTGCATATCACATATAAAGCCTTAGATCTTTCTTTTTATCAACTCGATTTTTTTTTTAAATCCTTAACAAGTGTACATATCTATATACAGAAACAAAAGTATTAAAGGAGTATACAAAATGATGAGGGAAAACCCTTTTATATGTATATTTTTTATTTAGTTTTAGTCGGTTGAGGTGTGAATACTGATTTTTCGCACCAATCCCTTTAGGCTTGATTTGTCTGAATTTTTATTTATATTTTATAGATTCTGATTTGTATGCTAAAAATGTATAGACATTTTCTCTTTTTCTACAAAAGCAGTGGCTTTGATCCATAAATTTAGATGAATTGGTAGCATAGGCTAATTGGGCTACGAAAAAGGAGAGGGGACAGAGGATCCCCTTGATGAAGGCTTCTCAAGCTACGAAAGAAACCTACTTGAGACCCCTCCCACCCTTTAGTTTGATGGTCTTGACTGATGGGCATTTGCACTGAATGTACATCAGTAATGTCTAGTATATGAAATTTTCCTGGACATAAAGCATAAATAAATTATGGTCAATTGGTTGGTTGTTTCTATTTCTTTGTCAATTATCCTTGTTGTGTAGGTTGCAAGATTTACATGCAGCACTTGATTCTTTTTGGTGCGCCTGAGTTGTTAATTTCTGATGATGTTATTGCACATAGATCCCGTTGGTTATGCTTATACTTGTTCCAATGACTTTTATACTTTTTAACTTGTGGTTAGATATTTAAATTTGTTCATTAATGCATGTGTACAAGTGATGGTGTAATAAATGTATATATTTTTCAATCTAGATTGCAAATTTTGACCATTTGCAAAGAAAATCAATAGTACTGGGGATCTATGTTTCATATTTTGTTGCTATGTATCATAGGAGAGGGTTCCCTCACTTTTGAGCCTGAAAAAGATTTGAACTTGCTCTAGGGTGAGGATTCATCACTATCTCATGAAAATTTGGTTGGGCATGTTAGTACAACACTTTCTATTGAAATAGTTGACTTACGACCCCTTAAACGTCTATTAAAAGTTTAAAACAATGATTTTTCTTTTAGAATCATATATAAGAGAATTCAATACTTCTCTTTCTTTCTCTCTTAAATATTGCCTTCCATTGATTCCCATATGGTTTGGTAAGTGGTGAGATTTTATCAAATAGAGAAAGAAGCTGTGAGGTATATAAGCAGTTGAGTTCTACAAGCCTGAGTTTCCAATGTAAATTAATCTCCAAATTGTCAACTTCTTTTGGAAGGCAGCATAAGAAATGGTGGTTAGAGCTCCTTGTATATGAGAAAGGCATAATTATCTCTATGATGTGCAGAGCACATTGCTTCAACTCAATTCAGCTTTATCCCAACTATTTGGGGTCCACTACATGATTTCTGTTATGCCATTCGACTCTGTCTAGGGCCGTAGCACTGGTTAAATTATAAGTCATCAGGTCATTTCGCACCACATTGGTCCATGTTCTTTTAGGCTTTACTCTTGTCCTTTTAGAGCCTTCAACTTGCACCTAATTCATGTCCTTTTAGTTTTGGATTGTTAAAGAAACTTGACTTAAGAAGAGTTATTGATAAGCATTCTTTTACTTTAGCGACGCCGTCTTGAATTCCTTGCAAAGAGTTACTGTTTTAAGTTATGTATTTATTATTTGCATGTACAGTAAGTTAGTGGGTTGAGGATTACTAAATACGGTCGTTAGATTAATAATGTGAGTAGTGTATCACATTATGATGATCTTGCTGCTTTGATTTCTTCTTGCACATGGTCAGGCTGCATTGGCGGTAAGTTAAATGCTATGCACAGTAGTTATTTGCATCTGTAACTTCTGTTCAATTGTTAAGGGCACAGAATTAAAGATAAAACCAGGCGTGGGATGATATAAAAATTACAATGAAATTGACTAAATTGGAAAGCTGGATTTCTATGAACAAAATCAGCAAATAGCCATAGGGGTTTAATCGATGCAAAACTGAAATAAGAAGTTATAATGGAGAAGTAACTGATGGGTTGAGATGTCAGGTAAAATTGGCTATAGGTTTTTAAGCTGAATTGGAATCAAATAATAAGAATCAAAATTAAGATTGAAGATAATAGAAAATCAGCAATTACTAGATAACATATGTAGAAACTTTTTGAAGAGGATAAATCCTCTGGAATCAATACCAACTGGGGGATGGGTATGTCATCCATTTTCATAGGTAGTGAGATTCCAGATTGTGATCTGTAAGTGCATTTGTTGTTGTTGTATTAGTATCTTGTGGCTCTTTTTTCTCTTTATTAATGTTGTTAATTATCCAAAAAAAAAAAAAAAAAGTATACCAATATAAGAATTAGATAACCCACTATCATCACCAATAGAACTTTAGGAATTAACACCTTGAGGCCTTGAAAGCATCAACACCTTCAAGAGAAGGGATTTGGAAGCATAATAAGTATTCACTAAAAAATTCTTTTGTACACCACTTCATCTCTCCGTATTTATAGACTAAACTCTAAACTCTTTATAAAGAAAAAAAAAGCAAAGTCAAAATTAGATATATACAATCCCAAACTCATACCCTAACAGTATTTTGGCCATAACTCCCTAAATCACATTGGGTTTCCAAGATATCAGACTCATTGGAAAGGTAATTGAATACTTTCACATGACGGTAACTTAAGTCTTTGACTGACCTTTCATGTTTAAGATTTGAGTAGTTTATTAAGGCCGGCTCTCAACCTGACGCCACCCTCCTCCTTTATCCGGGCTTGGGACCGGCAATGTCTGAAGATACAAACATTGGCGGAGTTCATATATTTATATGTAAAATGCATAAATAAATGCAAAATTGATGTGATAATGCCTACTCAAACTATGACAATACTACAATTTTAAGTTATTATTAGCAGCCTAGTAGTGAAGTTCGCTGAGCAGGAGAACCACATTGAGGGCTTGAGTGCTCTCTTTTGAGATTCTGAGAGGGACATCCAACGGGCCAGGGATGAGCTAAGGCACGAGAGGAACCACCGCATTTGGACCGAGAACGATCTCAAGATGGATGTTGAGAGCTCGGTGAAAAGGGCCATGGCAAATACCTTAGAATGGGTTCACCTTAAGGCCAAGAAGGAGAGAGAGAGAGAGAGAGGAATGTGGGAAATGATGGAGGAGGCTCTCAAGGTTGTTGAAGCCTAGTACTTGGCCTCGGATGTTTTCGGCATTGTCAAGGTCGATTGCTTCTGAGAAGGGTTTAAGGAGTTCTGGGACATTACAGCTGGGTGATTCCCCAACATCGACTTCTCGTCTATCAAGCCCAAAGAGCCCGAGGTTGAGGACAAGGAAGAAAAAGAGGTCAGCCACGGAGATATCATGGTCGACAAAGGGGTTGTTGAGGGAGGGAATGGTACAACGACTGAGGGAGCAATCGAAGAGCCAATGGCACCTGAAATTGTAGAGGTCAGCCGGGGAGATGTAGTCCCGGGGGAGGCAGCTTTAGGGGATGCCAACCCTGAGGTGTGATTGTACTCTTGCATCTTTTTCTTTCTTTTTTGTCAAACTTTGCAATTTTCCTACGTACAAATGAAATTCTCTTTTTTGTGTCTCTTGTTTTTTATCTATAATGTTTCTTTTTTCCAAGCTTTGATGTGTGCTGTGGTGATTTTTTTATGTGTCGTATCCGTATCTGAGTGGGCCAAAGTGTGTAACTTCAAATTTTTCTAAATGTGAGTGAGTCTCGGGGGTTTAGACCTTTTTTCCCGAGTAGGGTGAATAGCGTCAAATTTTTCTACGTGTTGAGACCCCTCTGGGTTAATGCCTTAGAGCCGAGTAGGAGTAAATACTTAATTAAAATTAACCCAAATATCCTAAGTGTAGATGCATGTCGAGGGCTAAGCCTCCTTAACCAATTGGCCCATCTCCTTTTAAACTCCTCCTCGTATTTTTTACAAAAGAGAGGGTACTCAGTAGCACCCTTTCAGGGCTTAAGCCCTTTCCCTGTGGGGGGACTCCTTGTGTGGTGCGACTGGGTACTCTCAAGTGTTCCTCTAATTTATTTATCTTGTTTAGGAGGGGATGTAGCTATACTTACTTGATAAGGAAGTGATGCGCTTTCCCCTACATGATTCGGGCTCCTTTTGTTGACTCGTGAGATCCTCCTTTGACTTGTATTTTTTTAGCTAGGGAGTAGCTTGATTTTGAGACTTAAGTTCATCCTTGTGACCGGAGGGTAAATTTCATAACCCGGGGGCTAGTCTTGTAGCTTGATGCAAAAGGATGGGCCAATCTTGTGACCTGGGGTCAGCCTTATAACCTGAAGGTTAATCTTATAACCCGGGGCTAATCTTGTAGCCTGATCTGGGAAGGTGTGCTAGTCTTGTGGCTCAGAGTCAATCTTGTGACCTGAGGATTAGTCTTGTAACCTAGGGCTAGTCTTGTAGCCTATGGCTGGAAGGGCGTGACAGTCTTATGGCTCAGGGTTAATCTTGTAACCTGAGGGTTAGTCTTATAACCCGGGGCTAGTCTTGTAGCTTGGGCATAATGGCCTGAAACTCTATCGACCCTACATAGTCAGATTATTTTAATAGTTAGAATGATAGCATCAACTTCATTGATAATACTTTCTCAAATGTTCTACATTTCAGAGTCATGGTAAAGGCCCCCTTATATCGTCTCAAGGTGGTAGGTCTCAGGTCTATTGTAGCGTGTTACCTGGTAGGGCCCTTCCCAATTCGATTTCAGCTTTCCTTTTGTTGGGTCTTATGTTGTTAGGGTCACCTTTTAGAGTACTAAATTTTCGACTGTAAATCTCCTTGTCTTGACTCGGGAATTATAATACTTTGTCATTTTTTTCTTGTAGGCGACAGTCCGAAGCGCAGCTTCATCTTTTTTCTTTTGCTAATAAGTCAAGGTTGACTCTAAGGCCTTCCTCATTTTTCTCTAAATCAAAGTTGGCTACTTAATGCATGGTCATCCCAATCTCGACGGGTATTAATGCCTCAGTTCCAAATGCAAGGGAGAATGGCGTTTCCCCCATAGGAGTCCTTACTATGATGCGGTACACCCAAAGGACACTTGGGAGTTCCTCGGGTCAAAGGCCTTTGGAGCTGTCAAGCCTCTTCTTGATTATACCCAGGAGTGTTATATTTGTGACCACCTGGCCGTTAGCTTAGGGGTGAGCCAAGGAAGAAAAATGATTCTTGATACAGATCTCTACATAGAATTTCCGGTACCGGGCATTGTTAAATTATTTGTTGTTATCGCTGATGATGACTCGGGGGATCCCAAACCGGCAGACGATGGACCTCCATGTGAAGTCGTGGATGTTCATTTTGGTAATCTTTCCCAAAGGCTTAGCTTCCATCCACTTGGTGAAGTAGCCGATGGCTACCACCAAGAACCTCATTTATCCTTTTCCCCTAAGGAGTAGGCCTAACTATGTCGATTTCCCACTGAGCAAAGGGCTAGGGCCCTGCTATTGGGACCAATTCCTCTGCAAGTATCTTAGGAATGTTGGCAAATCTTTGACATTTTTAGCACTTTTGGGCTAGGAGAGCGGCATCTTTTTGCATAGATGGCCAATAGTATATGGCCTTGATAGCTTTGTGGGCCATTGCTCTGCCTCCCAAGTGGCTCCCGCATATCCCCTCATGTATATCTTGGAGCACATAGTCGGCTTCCTCCTCGGATAAGCGCCTAAGTAGAGGGAGAATAAAGCTCCTCTTGTAGGGAGTGTTGTTGAGAAATAAATATCGACTCGTCCGGGTCTTTACTTTTCTACCCTCTTCCTTATCCTCGAGTAACTAGCCATTCTTAAAAAACCGAATAATCTGGCTGGCCCATTAGGCTCAGGGCTGGCCATGTTGACTTCCCATTCTTCCTTTATTTTGATACTAGGCTTAAGTAGGTGTTCGACGAGGATCACGGGGATTAGTTCTTTGGTAGTGGACGACGCAAATTTGGCTAACCTGTTGGCTTTTTCATTATCCCCCCATGAGACCTGTTGTATGCTGAAATGCTCGAACTGGGACTTCTCTTTCTCAACTATGGTGAAGTATTATTTTATCCAGCCATTCTTCACCCTATACTCTCCTCGTACTTGTCCAACCACCAACTGGGAGTCACTATGGACCTTGACCCTTCTAGCCCCTAGTGTGCGGGCGAGGTGTAGTCTTGTGATCATTGACTTGTATTCAGCTTCATTGTTGATTGCCTTGAACCTAAACCTGGTGGCATACTCGAGTTTACTTTTTTTTGGCATAATCAACACGACTCCTCCCCCGGCTACACTGCTTGTGGAGGAGTCATTCACGTGAATGAACCATTCTATCTAGTTATCTTCTCCTTATTTCTTATCTTTCATTTAGGTCTTGGTGTTGGTCGTATAAGTGTAATTGGCGATGAAATCCACGACAGCTTAGCCTTTGACCGCTCCTCGATGGTGGTATTCAATGTCAAATTCTCTTAACTCCACCGACCACTTGACTAATCTTCCTAAAGTCTCAGGCTTGTGGAGTATGGTTTTGAGCGGCTGATTTGTCAAGACCCAGATGGTGTGGGCTTGGAAATAGGGCCTTAGTCGTTGAGCAGTGATGATCAGTGTGAACACCATCTTCTCTGCCCTCGGGTACCTTTTCTCTACTCTCTGAAGTTTCAGTGGTATAGTATACTGGTGCTTGTACCCCGGCCTCTTCTCTCATCAATACTGAGTTTATTGTTGTTATTGATACTGATAGGTATATGTAGATAACCTTTCCTTGCTTTGGTTGATTGATCAGTGGTAGTCGGCCAAAGTGGTCCTTAAGCTCCTTAAAGGCCCTATTACACTCTTCGTCCCAGCAGAAAGCTTTCTTTAGCAGGTAGAAAAAAAGGAAACACTTGTTGGTGGCCCGAGAGATGAATATGCTTAATGTGACAACCCTCCTGGCTAGGTGTTGTACCTCCTTTGTATTCCTGGGAGCTTGCATGTCGAGTATGGCCTTTACCTTCTCAGGATTGGTCTCTATTCTCCGTTCGGACACCATGAATCCTAGGAACTTCCCAACTGACACCCCGAAGGTGCATTTACTAGGATTAAGCTTCATTTTGTACTTCCTTAAGGTCTGGAAGGTCTCATATAAATCTAAGAGGTGCTATTTAGTTCAAAGGCTCTTTACCAGCATGTTGTCTACATATACCTCGATGTTCCTTCCAATCTAACCTTTGAAGCTTTCATTGACAAGTCTCTGGTAAGTTACCCCTATGTTCTTTAATCCAAAGGGCATGACCCGGTAGTAGTAGAGTCCTCGGTTGGTGATAAAAGTGGTTTTCTCCTGAATGGATTCATACATTTTTATTTGGATGTACCCCGAGAAAGTGTCCATAAAGTTAAGGGTTTGATGGCAAGCTATGGAGTTTACCAATGTGTCAATCTTTGGGAGTGGGAAGCTATTCTTTGGGTAGGCTTTGTTGAGGTTGGTGAAGTCAACACATATACGCCATTTTCTATTCAGTTTCTGCACCATAACCACATTTGCTAACCAGTCTGGGTAGTGGACTTTCCTCACAAAGCCAGTTGTCAATAATTTTTCTACCTCTTATGCGATCTCCTGATTCTACTATAGAGCAAAATTTCTCTTCTTCTGTTTGACGAGCCTCGAGGAAGGGTCCACATTTAGCCTATGTACAACCACACACAGATCTATTCTCGGCATGTCTTCATGTGTCCGAGTGAACACGTCTTGATTTCTAATAAGAAAGTCTCGTAGTTGAGCCTTAAATTCTCTCGATAGGTCTGATCCTACTCGGGTAACTCCATTGGGCATGTAGGGATTGAGGGTGATCTCTTCGAGTTCTCCTTTAAGTTCTGCTACTACTCGGGCCCACTCATCTTGGACCTCTAGGTTATCGATTGACATGCTTTCTTTTAGGGTTGGTTCCTCCTTGAGTGAGGCCATATAGCACTCCCTAGCTACCACTTGGTCTCCTTGAACCTCCCCGACTCCCTCTATCGAGAAGTGCATTAATAGGTGATAAGTCGAGGTTACCGCCCTTAGCCGATTCAGTGCTAGCCTCTCAAGTATTGCATTGTAGGCTGTGGGGCAGTCGACCACCAAGAAAATAACCACCTAGGTCAATTGACACTCCCTCATTCCTGCAGTAACTGGCAAGCTTATAGTTCCTAATGGCAGTAACCTATCACCCATAAACTTGACCAAGGGTGTCTGAATGGGCTTCAACTTATCTCATCTGATGCCTATTTGATTAAAGGCCAAGAGGTAGAGAATATCTGTTGAGCTACAGTTATCAATGAGGATACGATGTGTGATATAGTTAAAGACGACCAACGTCACCACTAGTGCATCGTCGTGCGGCTGACTTACCCCTCGGGCATCTTCTATAAAGAAGGTGATAGGGGGATGCTCTACCTTTTAATGCTTGGTTGGCCTTTCGATCATCATTAGTTGTCAGTTTCTCTCTGTGCTAATCTGGCTCATGTATGATCTCTTTGCTGAGCTTGATTCTCCTACCCCGGCGAACTCTTTCGCTATTACCTTTATCTCCCTGATTGGCCCTTAAGGTCTTCTCTCTTATTGAGCAGGAGGGTCTCGACGAGTGTTCTCGCGTTTGATCTGTTGTCGCCCGACAACGAATCTTTGCAGTCACCCTCATTAAATAAAGGTTTTATCTGTTCATTCAAGTCAAAGCAGTCATTAGTGTCATGGCCATGGTCCTAGTGAAATAGATAGTACTTGTCACGGCTTCTCTTTTTCGATGGGGCACGGATCCTCTAGGGTCATTTGATGCTCGAGTCATCCCTGATATGAGCGAACACTTGTTCCATAGGTGCATTAAGAGGAGTATAGTTTTGAAACCTACTTGGAGGGAGGTCGACCCGTGGTCGGATCTTGTGGTTAACGTCGCCTTCTTTCACCTGGCCACCTCTATCTTCTCGTTGTTGTTGTTCCCTTTTTCTCTTGTCAGACTGCAAATTGGACCTGACGTCCGGTTTTGGGCTAGCGTTGAGGGTATCTTCAGCGTTCATGTGTTGCTATGCCTTCACAATGAGGTCGGCCATACAGGTTAGGGGATTCTTGGAGAGAGAGAGAGCAAGAGTTTGAAGGAAAGTAACCTTGTCATTAGAGTAGCAACGATCATCTTTTCGTCAGCATCATCAATTTGCAGTGTCTCTTTGTTAAATCGAGACATATAGTCTCGTAAGGACTCTCCTTTGTTCTGTTTGATATTTAGGAGATAGGTTGCCAGCTTCTGATACCTATGACCACCAATGAAATAGCTAACGAACTATCTACCTAGTTATGTGAAGTTTGATATGCTGTCAGGCGTCAACTGGCTGAACCAAACCCTAGCAGACCCCTTGATTGTAGTTAGGCACTCTTGGCACATAATTTCATCAGGGGCTACCTGAAGGTTCATGTGTGTCTTGTAGGCCTTCAAATGATCTAGGGGATCTTTGCCATCGTCGAATATCTCCATTTATGGCTGTTTA
>JAOXJP010231137.1:0-10677 GCA_025762735.1 Platanus orientalis | reverse complement strand
CTCATAGAGAGATGTGGGAGACAAGACTTAAATCATGGGTATCCCAATGAAAAATCCCTCATCGGTCAAATCTCTTAAAGTATTATATATTAAATATTTATAAAATAAATTTTGAATAACATTAAATATATAAAATACAAAAATCTCCCACATGATTCAAAATTTAAAAACATAAAATGGACTGAGTTGGGACTCGAAACTGAAGTGCATACATGAAGGTGTCCTTTGGACTAGGATTAACATAACAGGACTTACGGAAAATAGGTTTAATAAATTACTTGAACCTAAATTCCTTGTTGTAAGTCAATCATACATGCCACCCACGGTCCCACACAACAATTTCTAATACTTAGTTTTTCGCGGTTTAGCGCTACTTCAGCCCTGCGCACAACCTAGCGCACAACCCAGATTCTCATGAGTGCTCTAAAGAACTAGCCCACATTCTCATAAGAAACAGCCCCACTTTCACACCCACGTAGGTGAGTTCATCAAGTGTGCACTACAATTATAACACACCACCTATAAAGGATATGAATTCATTAAGAGTTATAAAGTTCATCCCTTTCTTGTTGCAACTTTCACTATCCACATCATAGGGAAGGGACACTGGTGATAGTGCTTCCGTTGAAATCAACGCAATGACTAGTTATTACCCATTGAACCTACTTCCTAAAGTGGTTTGTAGGTTGGATTGTCATCAATGGTTGTTCATCTAAATGGTCTTAAGCCACATCCCCCTTTATGTTTCCATCACATGTTTTCTAGTTAATGGTTTAGTTAGAGGATCAGTTAGGTTCATCTCTATGCTTACAAAGTTTTAAGGCAATTACCCCATCAAATATTAGTTGTCTTATTATATTGTGTCTTAAACAAATGTATCTACATTTTTCATTATATATTTTACTAGTAGCTCGAGTTATAGCAATTGTATTATCACAATGCATTGAGATGGATGGGATTGGCCTTGGACACAAAGGCACATCAACCAATAAATTCCGAAGCCATTCATCTTCATCTCCTGCCTTTCGCAAGGCAATAAACTCTGACTCCATTGTAGATAAAGTCACACATGTTTGCTTAGATGATTTCCAAGACAATGCTCTTCCACCAAGTGTGAACACAAATCCACTTGTGAACTTCAACTCATCAGAATCGGATACCCAATTAACATTGCTATACCCTTCAATGACAGTAGGATATCCACTATAATGTAGAGCCAAATTAATAGTACCTGTTAAGTATTTCAACACTCTAATGATTGCAATCCAATGGTCTTTTTTTGGTCTATGAGTATATTTGCTAAGTTTATTAATTGCATAATTAGTGTTAGGTCTTGTAATATTTGTTAGATACATCAAGTTTCCAATAATTCTAACATATTCACTTTGTGATAGTACAATACCTCTATTTTGTTTAAGATGTTTACAAGCATCATAAGGAATAGAAACAGGTTTGCAATTAGTTTGTCCAAATCTACTTAGCATTTTTTCAATATAATGTGATTGTGATAAACAAATTTCATCATTGGTTCTTGTTATCTTGTTTCCTAAGATAATGTCAACTTCTCCTAGATCCTTCATATCGAATTTAAATTATAGAAATTTCTTTGTAAATATAAGATCTAAAGTGATACCAAATATCAACATACTATCAACATATTATCAACATATAAACATATAATAACACCAACACCATTAGAGAATTTACTATAAATACATTTATCACAATTATTCTCAACAAATCCATTGTTTATGAGCTTATTTAAGTCCATATAGAGATTTAACTAATATACATACTTTTCTTTCTAAATTTCTTCTTCTAAATCTCCATGTAGAAAGTTTGTTTTAACATCCATTCGATGTATTACAAGTTTATGTATTGAACCAATAGCTATTAAGATTCTAATAGTGGTAATCCTAGTCATAGGCATATAAGTATCAAAGAAATCTAAACCTTTCTTTTCTTTAAAGCTTTTAACTACTAATTTAGCTTTTAATTTATCAATTAAACCATTTGATTTTAGCTTCTTCTTGAATATCCATTTACATTCAATTGGTTTGGTTTCTTTAGGTAAATCAACTAATTCCCATGTGTGGTTATTCATTATAGACTCAATTTCATTATTAATAGCTTATTTCCAAAATATTTCATCGGAGAAGTAACAGCCTCTTGGTAGATTTTAAGATCTTCATCTATTAAAAAGGTATAATAGTCGTTTCCAAAGTCTTTAGCTTTCTTTTGTCTTTTACTACATCATGGTTCAACTTTTTCAATTTCATTTTTATCCTTCCTAGTTAAAACCTCATAACAAGATTCCTCTCATGAATTTTATTTTTTTTCCTTTGTTAGTTATACTCTTCATAGGGAATATATATCAAAAAATTCAGCATCTCTTGATTCTATTATAGTATTAGGTTCTAGAATATTTTATTCAAAATTTAATACTAAAAATCTATATGCGGAACTATTTTCAACATATCCAATAAATACACAATCAAATGTTTTAGGTCCAATTTTTCTATTCTTTATTTCAGGTAATCCTACTTTAGCTAGACACCCCCACACTTTAATATATTTTAGATTAGGTATTTTATTAAACCATAATTCATAAGGTGTCTTTCCAATCTTCTTATGTGATATTCTATTTTGTATATGACATGCAAACATAATAGCTTCCCCCCACAAGTTTGGGTATAGGCCTTATGATGAAAATTCACTAACAACTAATATCAGTATTATTGCAAGGTTCTTCATCTTTTATAAATAGGGTCCAGAACTAATGGACAACAAGTTAGATATTTTATGCCATTTCAGTATCTTTTGCACTGAGTAATCTCCAAGGGCAGTTATGAGTTATAGACTATGCCATTTCTCCTGTATGTGGGTCGGAGACATCATTTTCCGGTTTCCTTCTTTCTTTTTCTTTTTTATCTTTTTTATTTTGAGCGTAAATCACTGAAGATTCCAACTGTTAAAAATTTTCTTTCATGATAAGCTCTTACAACTATTAAAATTGATCATTAGGAATGCCACACCTGAGGAATACTGTAGCCATCTTCATAAGCATTTTGTCCTATAGGATGATGCACAGCTGCCTCATTGTCCTTGTACCCAGTAGTGCCACCATATGGCACACCTGCATTTTAAATGCTACATGTGAGTTGTGACCCATCAACAAAATTCAAGACACAAAAAGAAACAGATTGTGTAAAGGGTAAAAAAAAAAAAAAAGTAAGGCTAGCAAGGGAGGGTAGTAAATACCAGTTCTTTTCTCAAGGTTAGTGGTATTAGCCAACTCTGCTCGAAGTTTTTCTACCTCCCTCGCCATAGAAACATAGTTCTTCTCCATCACCTGAAGTGACTCAAGGTGGTCATTATATACTTTCTTTTCATAGTCATACATAGCCCTGCAATGCTGATAATCCTGTCTTGCTGCAATCAAGCTCTAGGCCTCAGCTCGTGCCTGCTCCAATTCCAATTTAACAGGCTCCGCAGCCTGCAGATCAACTTCCATCTTAACTATCTTATCCATAAGGCCCCTCATTTGTTGTTCTCTGTCATTCTTCATGGCACCTATTTGGACCTGCAACCTCTGCAACTCTTGTTGTGCTGCAGCAAGTTCATGTCTTAAAGTTGTATGTGTAGCTGCAACCCTTTGGTTCTCTGTTGCAAGCTTTTCCATCTCCCCATGTTGTGCAGCAAGCTTCTGTTCCATGAGTTCTGGAGGGGCTAACATATCAAAAGGTGGAAACCCACCTGGTGGAGGGTGGATGCCAGGACCAAGTGGGTCAGGATGCATAATGCCAGGCCCTGGAAGAGGCCTCCTTAGATGAGGAGGTGGAATACGACCTTTGCTTCCCATTTCAAATCACTAAGTACAGCCTGGATATTAATAAAATTATATATATATCAAATACTTAAACAGAAATACCACCACCATTTTCCCTGCAAAGCATAAAATGATAATGCAATGTGATAATTGTCAAAACCTCCTCATATTATACAGGCATCATTCCAAAATCCAAAGATCAAACAAGTTACAAGTATCAATCAGAAGAGTATAGGACCTAAAGGAAGCTAAATGCAGAATTTAAATGAAAAAAAAATGTGTATGGTTTTTTTCTTTCCCGTCTTTATTGAAGGTTTTGGAGGTCATTAAATCACATAATTGAAGTCAACAAACTAACAGAAGCCACAAGAAACTAGAGCCCATTGATAGTTGTTGCTTGAACCCATATCCTGCCCTGATTGAGTGAACACAAATGTTATCACAATCAGCACCAGTACCTAGCTGAAATAAGGAGGAATAAAAGTAATAGTTAAAAAAGGGGAAGTACACACCATGTCCTTAAAACCATGGCCTGGCTAACAGATCATCAAGCCAAGTACAGAGCAAACCAATTTAGTCACAAATGGACAACACTGAAAAGTTTAAAGACTTTATTTTTTAATGTAAAAATTTTAATAACTTAAATATATATTTCACATCCCAGAATTCATGCAAAAATGGTGAACCAGATCCAAATTTTCAACAAACAAAAATTTAAAAATATATAAAAGATAATAATCCAACGTTATATAATAAGCACAAAATCTATACTCATATTTACGAATGCAACTCTAAGAAGTGAGCCTCCTCGATGATGTGAGGTCCTAGAAGGATAGGATAGAAAGAGGGGTTCTTAAATAAATCCATGGGAAAACATTCAAAATGATATACACCTCTAAAAACAACAAGAACTGGAACATTGTTCGCCCCAATTCACAAGAGCAGTTTTGTCGTGTTATGAAGTTCCATCAAGAGAGAGTTCGCTAACTTAATTTGAGGTTCTAATTCCATGTTCTCTTTCCAGTTCTCCGATTCCTTACTCCAACATGAGATGGACAAGAAAAAATTCAAGTCACCCATAGAAAGCTCTTCTTCGATTTAAAATGAAAACTCAGCTAATATTCTATTTCGATTCATAGTGAAACTATCAAATTGATTAGTTCTAAAACAAAGCCACAAACTACAACACCCCAAAAAATTGAACATAAAAAAAAATACTCTTACATAATAGGGAGCTAGCCAAATTTACTCTCAGCTTTTCGATCAAGAAAGCTAACCAAAATCATCCAGACAGCTAAAACGAAGCAAACGAATAATATGAGCAGATCTGAGAACAAAAAAACGCAACAAAACATTGAATCCAGAAATCTAGTAATCAAGAACAAGCAAAACCAGAGGAATGGTGATATTTCAATCAATCGATTTGCATATGAAGCTCTACGACAGTACGAACCAATTATTAAATGATCTCAAACCCAGACACCATCGATATTAAAACACTTTTAACGTAAACCAACAGATACAGAATCAAACAACAAAGCAAGTAAAACGTGATAAAGCCCTAGAAGAAACCATAGAACTAACTTTGTAAAGATTGACGAAAGCGAGTCTGATTCCCGAGAGAGAGAGAGAGAGACAGAGAGATACCGTTGGGAGAACCAGACACGAGTGGATTTTGAGAGAAGCTTTTGGATTCAAAGCACAACAGATGCTTGAGCCACCTAGCGCTAAAACATCTTGTTGCTTTAAAGGAGGGGTTAACCGGGAGCTCCCGGTACACCGGTTACCTTCACCTGTACGGCCTTTTTCCACATCCGGGTTCGAATTCTATCTCCAATCTGAATAGAGAAGATATCACGCCAATCGATACTCGATACCACGACACGATACCTGCCAACTGGTATTTTAATAAATGTAAGGTAATTATATAATGTGTATTTACTATAATACCCTCCATTGATCCTTCTACATTTATAATGACATTCCCTGATTGCATCGTGTCATGCATGACTTGATATGTCTACAGTCAAGCCAGAGATGACTCAAACCGTATTGTCCCCAAGCATGCAAAGGTGTCCTCTCCGTGCAAATGTAGTGAATGGACTTTTCAGACCGCTGATCTTACGGCTAGGATTTGGTGCCCCTCTTAAACCTGCCCCTACGCGGGGGACTCGTCACTTCTAAAAGTGATTTACACTTTTTGGAGAGGATGTAAATCACTTCTTGATGTAATGTTTCCCCCTACATGCAGGGGACATGTTAGGGGCAGTTTAGGAGCGGGCACCAGATCCTGGGGCTGGGGCTGGGGCTGATCTTATTAATGGAGCAGTAACAAAACCAGTTTGACAGTCACACGACTCATACCCATAACATCATAGTTGGACTTTCTGTTGATGATTTAATGGGTCAAACCCACCTGAATCGTCTGGTTCAACCCAAAACTTACCAATCAAGCTGGTCCAAGGATTGCAAAAGGGTAAAGAGATCGTATTGCTTGGGATGTTACGTTTAGATGCGGATGGTTAACCCATTTGACCCATGATTCATAGATTGGGCTCTTGAACTAAGCCGGTGTTTGGTTCAAATTATGGAATCCGATTATGGGTCATAATCAATTTTGGGGAGTTTGGAGTTGTTTGGTTCGGATTCTAGAGTTTGATTATTAATAATTAGAAGCAAAATCGGTTCAAAAATCATAATCGGTCTCGAAACTAATTCTTGTGATTCTGCTTTTATTGTGCTCGTTGATTGGAACGAACGAAAGTGTTTTTCTCACCTCCTCATCCCCTCTCCCTTGTTTCTCTCACCACAATCTCTCACTTTCTCTCACCGCAAGTCCCCTTCTCTCACCGCCTCTAAATTGTTTGCCTTCCCTCCCTTTCATCACTACCTCTTTTGCAACTTAAGAAGAAAAGAATGACAAAGCTGGGGGAAAAAAGAAGAAGCAGGAAATTCTAATTTTTACTCATTGGACTCAGAATCTTCATCTCTAAATCTTCAAGGACGTTTTTTTTTTTTACATTTCTAGAATTTCTTCTTCATATCTAGTTTCAACTTTCCATTTATTCAAGCTCCATTTTCTTCTACCGTCTTCTTCTTCTTCTTCTTCTTCTTCTTCACCGCACATCATTTGAATGCACTTTGCTTTATTTCTTTCTCTATACCTCTTATTTTTCTCTTCTGGTTCATCAATGGTGTCTGATGATTTACAGTCTCAACGGGATGACAATGTTTGAAAAGAATAAACAAAGGCTTTTGTGTGTTTTAAGCTTTTTGAAACAGTTGCGACCTTATTAGAAACCTTCTCCTTCATAAAAAAATAAAGCAGAATAAAAGCTCGGTTGTGGCCTTGTTGGAATGGGCTTTGCTAGGATCACCGCAATTCATGAGCAGGATATGCACTTCTTTCTATTCCAAAAATGAAATCCACCTGCCGAAGTCCATCTCTGGTCGTGAGCTCTGCGAAAAATCCAATTTCTCTTCCTCTCCAACTGTTCTAAGCAATGGGAATTATCAACCGTGAAGGGTTAGACTGATTCTCCCCTCTAAGCTAAATTTGAATGAAAACTTTAGATGAAGGAAAAAAAAAACAACAATTATGAGAATCCAAAATCAGCAAATAACCAAAATGGGATTATGAATTCTCATGATTCGATTCCAAAATCCGATTATGAGAGTCCAATTTCAGAATCCAGAATCAAATTCCAAATTTCAAACCAAACAAGCCCTTGGCTTATACCTTTGCTGATAATGATGCTAACATAATAAGTAGATTAAGCTCAATAGCCCCAAAACTTCTTTTTAATAAGATCTAGCCCGAGAACTTGAAAAAAGGGGACATTGCTAAGCATAATTGTATTAGCTAGGGGCCTATTAGCTGCCAAATTATATCCACGAGAGGAAATGCTTTGTTCCTAAATTTGTCTTTCTTGTGTTCCCACATACAATGGCTGGGGTGTCTAGGGTTAAGGCAGTAGAAATGGTTTTCCAATGAAAAGGTAGGTCCCAAAAAAGAGGAATGTATAGGCTTAAGACCGTTAAAAATTAAGTATTCAAATGAAAAGTAGGGACCTAAAAAGAGAGATATGTCAACATGTGGTGTGGGAATACGGGAAAACATACAAAGTTGGGAACAAAACATTTGCTTTGTCATCATGCTCGGGCCATATGGTTTGGATCCCCTTTGGTTCTACGTACAAAAGATGACTATGAGAAGTTCTAAAGATTGGAAAAATAAATGTTTATCAACTCCACCAGAGACTTAGATATTCTAACTCAATGCAACTATTTTTTTGGTACATCTGGAATGCCATAGATAATAAAAAAATTCAATGATAGATCTATATCTACTCGATCTATCATACTGTTAACTATCTCTTCGGTGAAGGATTATTTGATTATAGCATTTAAGGAAAACTTGCCCCCATAACCAACAATTGGTGAAGAGAATGTTATATATATATAAAGAAATGTATTCAATAAGAAAAAGCATGCTAGGTATACAAGCAAAGGTGCACAAGTAGTGCTCGCATCAAAAGAGAAAATACATGAGCTAAAATAAACAATAACAAAGTCCCATTCATAAATAATATCCTAGAATTTTACATCCCTAAACAAAGGGATATGTGAAACACATGTAAAGAGAGCTCCATTGCAATTATAAATCTAGTTGGGTTTGCCACTGTGCCATCGAACATACGGGAGTTTCTCTCCTCCCATATAGACCTAATAGAAGGATTACAACTCTATAGCAGATCCCCACTCTAAGGGAGCTTTCCCATGTAGTAGGAAGCTCATATGTTCAATTGACATAAGATCCACCAGTTGGGAAGCTGCATACCTTTGGCCATTAGGTTATCAATGGTCAGCACTCTTTCACTGTAAATCAACCACAACAGAAAACCCACTTTAATGGAATGAATGACACCCAAATTTGCTTAACTGTTCATTAGCCAATTACTTCACCAAAAAGCACTTATACATAGAGTGAACAAATAAAACCCCCTTTTTATCAAGCAACCAAAACCAATGACCATCATCTTCATACTTTCTCAAGTTCACCTGACCAAGCTCTTGCAATAGTTCCAACATATTTTCAATCTCCTAATCGTTCAACGGACGCCTGTGGTTGAGATCCCATGAACAATATTGTTAAATATAAATGGTCCATGGTCATCTCCTCATTCAATGTGGATAGCAAATAGAACTCGTTATAATGGTTGACAAGAGGGGCATTTACGATCCATTGATCTAACCATAACTGAATGAAGTTGCCCTTTCATTTAGCAAAAGAGTTATAAGGAATGATAACCCCGTAACCTTGGTAAATTCCTTTCCTATGTGATCACTAGGGCTACAGCTTAACCACCCACTTGATCTTGACCCATATTTTCTTTCAATCACTATTCTCTAAAGATTGTCTTTCTTTGTCCCAAACCTCCAAAGTCACTTATTCAATAGGACTCAATTCATCAATATAAGAGATCGGAAACCCAACTTGCCTTTGGAAGGATCTTCGCATTTGTCCTTCCAACCAATTAATTGAAATTTATGATCCCTCTCTGGAAACCCCAAAGAAAATCTCTACAAATCCTGTTCATCATCTGGATAACAAAAATGGGCACCCAAAATAGAGACATATAATACACTGGAACGGTGTAGAGCATGCTCTTTACTAGGGTAATCTTGCCCCCCTTTGACAAGTAGCTTTCTTTCCACCTGATCAAACGATATGCTCCATCCTTTGAATAACTAGACCTCATATCGACTTTGAGGTATACTTAGCTCCCAACAACATCCCAATGTAGGAGGTTGGAAGCTCCACCATATGGCACCAACTATATCACCCCATATTATGCTTTAAGGGTAAAATTGTCCTTTAACACGTTTAAACAGATCATAGAGTAGTTTAAGAACTCATTAGACCAAGCTAGAAATGTAAGACCCAAGTTAGGCCGTGAACCTGTCAAGTTCGAAAGTTATCTTAAATTCGCATTGGGGGTACCTTTACGGGCCCACTGATACAAACCTCGAGATAATTAGGGGTCATGTCATACCTCGATAGAAATATCTAAGTCTAATTTATAAATAAATAAAAAACGGTGTGTAATTAAAAGTTTCCTATAAGAAATTATGTCAATTTTACCACGAGGTGTATGTGTTGACAGACTTGTGTATTTGGGGTAACTTCTCGAGCCCACTTACACCAATCCTGAGGGAACTAAGGTATGATCCATACCTTGTTAGAAAGGTATCTAAGTCTAGTTTATAACCCAATAAACAGAGATTGATTCATATTTTTATAAAGAAGGTTATGAGCATTTTTTATGAGAAGGGGTAAAAGTTGTAAAATTATGTTTTGGATCTATTCAACTTATTTGGATCGATGCAGGATCAATCCAAGACCTCTCAGGTCTCAGAAAAATGTTTTAAAAGTGTTGGATCGATCTAAATACCCATAATGCGATTTTTTTGAATAAAATTGATTTTTCTTCATTTTAGGGAGTGTGGGACCCTCCCAACTCGACCCAAAACCCTAAAATATCTTAAAGAAACTCTAGTGACCTCATTTTACACCAAAAGAGAAAGAGTTAAAGAAACTTGGGGAATTTGGGAGCTAAGTGTAGGAGATCTTTCCTAATTGGGTAAGTTCCTCTTATAATCTTATAAATATATCAGAGTAGGCATTTTTCTTCCTAAATCTAGACTAAGTAAACACAAATTTCTATTTTTTACCTACGTTTATGTATTTTAACTATGAAATGCTTTGGTTTCTTCTAGAGGAAGGAGGGTTTGACAAAGACAGAGATTTTGGAGGGGGTCCTCTTGTACATCTGTCTCTTATACAC
>JAOXJP010231136.1:0-10677 GCA_025762735.1 Platanus orientalis | reverse complement strand
CCATCAAATACTTGATTGTTAGGAAAACAACCCTTATTCTATTATCATTAGTAAATTTCAAATTTCATCCATTAACTCTCCCTTGATTTTATATAAAATCTAATGATATTATCATTTTTTTTTTTTTTTTTGATATCTAATTATATGATCATTTCTTTTAACTAATTTGATGTATAAATTATTTTTTATCAATTAATTCAACATCAATATTTCAGATTTTGTAGGTTAAAGTTTATAAGTTTATAAGTTTATGTTTGGTTTAGATTACTTAGAAAAAATCAATTGAATCTGAAAAATAATTAAGAGAAATAAACAGAAAATATGGGTTAAATTTATGTTGAAGAGCAATTATGCCACGTATGACAGTTCAAGAAATAGGAAAGCCTTTTAATTAAGTTGAGATTTAATGACATAAATTGTTTTAATTATAGATGAAATATAGGAAACAAACATTAAAGAATGTAGAAAGTATTAAAAAAATGTAGTATAGAATTTTAAAATAAATTATTTGTAAGATTTTTTTAACAAAATGTTAGATTAGGTGAAATATAAATTAAAAAAAAGTTAAGAAATTAGTGAAAAATACAGTTTAGGGAAATGAGATTTAATACTAATTTTCAAAAATTAAAGAGTATTTTTATAGATTAATCACTTCCAACATTACCTCTTTTTGCTCTCGTCTTGTCTTTTTAAACAAATTTTGAATAATCATATAAAAAATAATATTTGTTAAAATTGTGAAAGGTTTCCTTAACATAATATGTAACTTTCAAATTATAACAAAATGAAAAATAAAAGTAAGGTATGTAATAAAAATGGAAACAATTTAAAAAGAGGTAAACAAAAGAAGAAAAGAGAAATTATGATGATATAAAGTAGAAAGATTTTCTTTTGTGAATGATAGAGAATATGAAAATTAGAAAAGAAAAAATATTTTACCAAAAAATAGAAAAAATATGAAGTTTTAAGGGATAAAGAGATGGACTAAGTTAATATGAGAGAGAAAATACAAAAAGGTTAAAGGAGAAAACATGTGTGAGAAATGCATGTAAAATAAATAAATAAATAAAGAGTTTGTAGGAAAGAATGATGACCACATGAAACAATCCAACACACCCATCAAAATATAATCTTTCTAGAGAATAAAATTAGACAGTTAGTAAAAACCATATCTAAATATGAAAAATTATATTTAAATGTGACAAATCATAGTTTTTAATCATAAAAAATAAAAATAAAAAGATTAATGTGATTATATATTGATAAACACACCTAAAAAAATCAATCAATCAAAATCAATTATGTGAGCAGAAACACAAAATCTAGTGATAAATTTCAAAATTCAATATTGAAAAAAATGTATATAGAATTATGGTTATTAATGAAACCTTAAAATAAAAAATAAATAGAGATTGTGGATAAATATTGACTTACTTGTAAATAGAGATAAAAAAAAAACGATGTTGAAAACCTTAAAAAAAAACAAAAAAAAAACAGACATGAGAGTTCTTGTGAAGAGAGGAAATGTTTGGGATGTATTGAATCAATGTATTAGATTTGTTTCTTTTCATATATGAGTGATTATAACCCTTAAACATAAAATAATAATAAAAATGAGAATATGATTATCTAGAGAAAATGTGTGACATTTGAGGTTGGGATGCTGAGATAGATTATAAAACTTTATACACATAATAAATATAATAGAAATGAAAATGTTTAAAGCAATTAATTGAAAATAAATTGGAGAATGTAAATTAGGATCTAATTAGGAATAAACATAATTATAATTTAATTTTTAATAAGAATTAGGAAAACGTAATATATATGTACAAAATATATATGAGAATAAAAATTTATAGAAATTTTAGGAATTTGATTGTTAAAGAGTTAAGGACAAACAAAGAAAAATAGAAATATGAGTAAATTAACATTAAATATATTTAAGGATAATAATAAGATGAAGTAATAAGGATTATTGAATTATTTAATGAAAATAAAAAAAGGAAGAAATATGAATTAACATTAAAGAATATTTAAGGGCAAAGAGAATGGTTAGAGAAATATAGAAACGTTAAGGAAGGATTTAGGGATGTTATAAAAGATTTTTAAGAGGGGAGAGGAGACATATATATATATATATATATATATATATATATAAGTGTAAATAGTTTGGATTGTGTCCGATCTCCTTATGGCCTTTTAGGACCTTTCTGGCAAAACAAGATGACACATCACTGAAAAAAGAGATTCATAACACCCTTGTTTGGTGATGTGTCATCCTATTAGGCCAGACAAGATCCAAACTGGTGTAAATACCATAGTACCCTAAAACAATGCTTGGCTAGATTCTTTCCTGAACTAAGTCACCATTCCCAGGGGATTTGGTCCACCCCCTTGACGAATGTCTACGGTCCACCTGCAACCAGCGGCAGAGTCGGAAAGTGAAACCACCCCCCCCCACTAAAAGCCAAGGGGATTTTGTCCACCGCCTTAATGAATACCTACGGTCTGCTTGTAACCAGCGGCAAACATGTCACATTGAAAAAAGTGACAACCCCCTCCTAAAAAGTTTAAATCACTTTTTTGATACGACATATTACCACTGGTTGCAAGTAGACCGTAGGTGTTCATCAAGGAGGCTGACCAAATCCATAGAGTCCAAAAAGTGTAAATCACTTTTTCGACACAATGTATCTATTGATGGTTGTGGATGGAACGTAAACATTCATTAAGGGGGCAGACCTAATCCGTGATGTCATGCTAACGATGTAACTGAAAACTCACAGGCAAACACATGGCATCGTAGAAGTTATTTAACTTTTTGGAGGGGTATTTTCACTTTTCGATGCCATGTATCTGTTCCTGCATATATATGGACCTTAGGCATTTGTTAAGGGACCACCAATGTGGGGATTCTTTGGTAGAGAATGAATCTTTGAATATTTTATATTTTCACAGTTGATAAAACTCGGTCCGGATTTTGGACAACTTGTAGACTGCCTAAAGTAAGAATGGCATTAGGGCCAACACATCAGTGCCAAAAAGTGAAAAGCATCCCCAAAAAAGTGTATATCACTTTCTCAGCACTGATGTGTCAACCCTAATGTCATTCCAACTTTAGGCACTTTTTAAGTTGTTGTACCAAATCCACTCTCTAGAGAAGAGGTGCAAAATTTAGAAAGGAAGAGGCCAATTGGAATAAACAACTTTTTAGATATGTTCTCATTCGGATTTAGTGCTTCCCCTTAATGAACGCCTAAAGTCCTCCCGCATGCGGGAGGAGGGGACATCACATCAAAAAAGTGATTTACACTTGTTAGGGGATGTGATTTTCACTTTTCTACGTGATGTGTCCCCCATGTAAGTCGGAGGATTTTAGGTGTTCGTTAAGGGGATGCACCAAATCCTTGGGGATTCTCATTGCTTGGTAATAAGAAACGGAAAGGATGTTTTGTCAGGATAGTGTCCAGGACACCAGAGGACGTATATGGAATAAAATGGGTGGGTGATGCATTTTTGAATATGGAATATGCATTTTATTCCATATGACGTTCCCTAGTGTCCTAAACACCATCCTAGACACCAAATCCTGGATAGAACATCCTTTCCCATTAAGAAATGACCAAGCCTTTGCATTTGCAATCTGAATCACTTTCTTGTAAATCAATATGATGTCTAATAGAAACCCACATCATTATAGCCTTGTTGGTAACATGCTTACCTTCTTAAGGTCAAAGGTTCAAGGTTTGATAGCAAGCTGAAGCAGCCAAAAATTGATGTCTTATAGAAGAAGCTTCAATTGAAAAAAAGCTTTCCAGATCAACTAATCATATTGTGCATAAATACCCCGGATGATTTGGTGTGCCCCCTAATTAATGAAAGCTTAAGGTCAGCTCGCATGCAGGAGTGGACACGTTGTCTCGAAAAGGGAAAATCACCCCCAAAAAAGTGTAAATCACTTTTTTGATGTTATGTGTCCGTCCCTGCATGCGGGTGGACCTTAGGTGTTCGTTAAGGAGGTGCACCAAAATCCAAGTTGAGAAATGAGAGGAAAACAGTCTACAGTTATTACATTTTAGATGGACAAAAATTTGTCTAATAAAGGCTAGGTGCTGGAGGGAGGATCATCTACGACTCAAAATCCCTTTAGAGTGGGTTTATATCATTGCCACAAATGTGGATTTTTTTTCCACCATCGAGATTTGAATTTTCAAATTCAACCAAATCAAACCCACGTTTGTTGTTGTAATTGGCATGTTTGGCTTGTTGAGGGATTTCGAACTATCAAAAGTGTTCCCTTAGAAGCTGTACTTTGACTACTTCAATGTAGCCCAATTTTTTTAATTATTTTTATTTTCATTAGTCAATTTTAAATAAGTTTTGGGGTGCAATAGCTATTTCACTATTCTACGGGTATGTTTTTTATTATAGAATATTTGCGTTATTTAAGTGATAATAGAGGGGGAGAATTCTCCATAAACTAATCAGGAACTTTCGATAAAATAACCTTTTGAACAACGCCATCATTTGGCGTTGCTACTCCTTTTATTGGGTCCAAACTGATGCTTTACCAAAATACTTCCAAGATTAAATTGAACCCAAATAGAATAGATCTACATAAAAACAATGGAATTGTAGCAATCTCAATTAGAATTGAAAGACAAAAATCAAACAATAGAACAACAATAGATAAAGTAATAGTAAAAGATTGTTACAATCCCAAAGTTTAAAGGGTCTAGCCTAATGTGTTCCATCAGTTCTGAGGCTTTTGGCGTATTCTTTAGGTTCGAAACAATTGCTATCAAAGCCATACCACATTCCGAGTTTGAGTCATAGAGGGGATGAACTATGGAGAGGGAAACCTATAACATAATGAGAATTTCTACAATGTGAAAAGAACTATCTAAATCAGAGTGAAAGCTATCGCAAAGGTTGAAAGGGTTACCTAACTAGAGTGAAAGCCGCCACAAGGTGGAAAAGACTACATAAATTAGAGACCAGAATGAGTGTTGCCGCAAAGTGAGACATTAGGATGTTGGCTGCAGAGCGTGGTGGAGTGTTATGATCCCAAAAGTTAAAGGACCTAGCCTAATCCGTTCCATCAATCATGGGGCTTTTGGCATATTAGTTAGGTTTGTAACAAAGATCGTCACTAGAGATGATAAAGATGTCCATAAATGCAAAGAAACATAAAAGATCATTTGCTTTCTTCCAGCCTTCACATGAGATTAGTTGAATTAAATTGTAAAAGATATGTTATTCGACCTACCTAGTCACTCTATTGGTCAACAGAAGAAGACACATGGAAAACATAATAGAGGGGGAGAATTACCATAGGTCAGGAGGAGAAGAATGTGGAGACAAAGGCATATGGGAAAGACACGTTGCAACCCCAATAGAGGGCTTGGTTTGTTGCTTCCATTAAGCGACAAACCAAGCTCTTTGTTTCTCTGGTAACCACTACTCTAGGATAGATGAGGTGATGTTGGTCATCATGCTACCGTTGCAGCTAGGGTTGCAATAGTGGTGCTACCATGTGTTGCATGTGCCTTGCTCCTGGCATTGAGATAAGCCAGTGTGTTACAACCCCTTTTGGTGATATTAGAAAATTGCCTCAATAAGCATCTCATAATACATTAGAAAATTGTTATTTTGATATGATGTTTCTAAATTAGGTTTTTAAAATCCTTTTATGTTGTAATCCATTTATGAAGTTTTCTTTAATATAAGGGTTGTAATGGGCTCTTTATAAATGAAGGAAAAACCATATCTTTAGTTCTAATTGTGAACCATAAGAGGTGTGAAATCTCTTGAACAAGTTAAGAAGTCTTATTTTCCTCTAAGAGATATTCTTTTCTTTTTTCCTATTTTTTCTTATTTCTTTTATTTTGAGTGTTGGAAACCTTATAGTAGAATAAGACTGTTACAAATGGTATCGAAGCCTCAGTTTAATCTGTGCATCATTCACAATCACTACCAAAAGAGGGTCACGATGGTTGAACAATTTGATACACGATCAAATCGAAGTTGATGGAAACGAAAAACTCAGTAATAACTGAAGACAATTTGGCAAAGAAGTTGTTAGCTATGTGGCCATCAATCATGGAACTTTGAGATGATGTGTCTTCTATCAAACAACAAAATCCTGTCTTCTATCAAACAACAAAATCCATGCCTTTAGATCAACTGTCTAAAATGTAAGAATAGCTGGTTACATTTGCAACAACAAAATCTGGTGCATCAAATACTATTGGCCATCCATGGCACTCCCTAACACACGACCATGGGTTCCATCAAAAGTAGCGGAACAAAGGGTTCCGGCTGACCATACGTGGAATAATTACACATAGCCAATTCCACCATCAATGACTAATGCAACAATGATGCCTAGAATGCAAACATTATGTTTGCAGTGTTCATAATTTGATGAGGTTAACCCTAACCTTTGGCTTAATGAAGTATTAAGTTTCATGAATTTTCATTAACTCCCAACAGAACATCGAGTCACCGTCGTAATTGGTTTCAAACTCAAACAATACATATCACATGGTTAGTGTTCATGAAAGGATTGCTAACTCGCTTTAGACTAACTACGTTCAAGGATTTCTTCATGAAATTGATGAATTTTAGGCAAACCGGGTCACTTCAGGAATATCAAGCAAAGTTCAAATGGATTCTAGCTAAATCATTGATATTTGCAACATAGATTGGTGAGTACATTCATCGGATGCCTTAAAAATGGATTATGTACTGATGTCCAAAGTTAACAACCTAGAGATGTTTTTGATGCCTTATCTCTGTCTCGGTTGCTTGATGCTAAGTATCTTTTTGCAAAATGATTTTCAAAGGGTATTCCACCAAATAGAGGAATGAATGCCCACATATCTACTCCACGCTAGTCACAAATCCAAGCATGACAGTTGTTCTTCAAACGCTTAATGCCCCTCCTTTTCCTCGGTTTGGGTTCAAGTGTTTGATCATGGAAGAGATGTACGAGAAGCATTCAACATGCCTTTATTTCAACTGTGATGAAAAATTTTCTATGGTTTATCATTGCAAAACCAAACGACGAACTTTTTTATATTGAATTTGGTGAAACAAATGAAGAAGAGGAGACTTAATCTGAAGAAGAAAAGAACTTAGAGGACAATCCGAATATTCATGCAATTGGTGACGAGCCATAAATCTCATTCTATGCTTTAATAGGGATTACTTCACCTCAAACTGTAAGGGTGCGGACAATGATTAAACGCCAGCTTGTGATCATATTGGTGGATTCAAGCAGTACTCACAATTTCTTAAATGCCCAGCTGGCTACATATTTGGGTTGTTTAATTTGACTAGACATTGAGATTTGCGTAATGGTCACAACTGGTGAGACCCTACTAAGTGTGGTATGTGTCTAAATCTTCCATTTTCAATTTAATAAATAGAGCTTGGTGTTGATTTGTATCTATTAGAGTTTAGTTGATGTGATATAGTCCTCGGTGCTCAATGGTTACAAACCCTAGGACCTATCTTGTGGGATTTTTCTAAAATGTGGATGCAATTCAAGATTAATGGCCATGAAATCACAATTAACAGGATGACTAAACCTTTTATGCAAATCATTCAGCCAGCTAAGGCATCTAAGGCCATGCGCAGTGGTGCAACATGTGCCCTTTGTATATGTGTCACCAACTTAAGGTTGATCAATCAAATGTAGAAGATCCAACCTTGCTACAATTGATGGAAAGGTTTGTTGAAAAATTTCAAGAACTAACTGAGTTACCTCCACCTCGTGGACAGGACTATCGAATCAGTCTTGTACTAGGAGCAAGCCAATGAATGTCCATTAGTACCGTTATCTCCACTTTCAAAAAGGGGGGATTAAGAGACAAGTTTTGAAGATGTTGAATTCTGGAATTATTCGGCCAAACAACAACCCTTATTCTTCACTGGTGTTGTTGGTTCGAAGGAAAGATGAATTATGACAGTTGTGCATTGATTATCAAGCATTGAATGAAGTTATCATCAAAGACAAATTTTCTATACTTGTTATTGATGAGCTAGCTACTACATGAACTCAATGGAGCTACTTATTTCTTTAAGTTGGATCTACGATTGGGTTACCATCAAATTCAAATTAAAGAATGTGACATTGAGAAGACAACTTTTTGAACATAAGATGGGCATTGCGAATTTTCGGTCATGCCATTCGGGTTCACAAACACTCTAGCAACATTTTAGAGACTCAAGAATGACATTTTTCTTGGGGCACTTATAAAAATTTGCGGGTGTATTTTTTGTTACAACATTTTGGTGTATGGCATGATTTGGGGCGAATATTTAGCCCAATTGAAAGTGTTTTTCTTCTTCTTCGTATTTTGCACTAGAATCGCCTATTTGTGAAAAAGTCCAAGTGTAGCTTTGCTTTAAGATAAGTCGAATACCTAGGCCTCTTTGTGTCCAAAGATGGAGTAGCATCTGACCTCAAGAAGATAGAATGCATATTGGAGTGGTCGTGCCTTACCACTTTAAAAGCCCTATGTAGTTTTCTCAGTCTAACCGGGTATTATTGAAAGTTTGTTCACGGGTATGGATAAATTAGTGCACCTCTGCTAAAAAAATATGCATTTTGTTGGAATAAAGGGGCATAATCGGCATTTAAATTTTTGAAGGAGGCAATGGTATCAACACCACTCCTAGCTTTACCAGATTTCTCAAAGCCATTCATCATTGAATGTGATGCATCTGCTGTACCCTTGGGGTTGTTCTGATGCAAAACTAACATCTTATCGCCTACATTAGTAGCGTATTGCCTAATAGAGATAAGGGAGCATCTACATATGAGAAGGAGATGATGACCATATTATATATTATAGGAAATTAGAGATTTTACCTAGTGGGAAATATTTGGGGCACTAGCAAGTAACCACTTCGGCACAACACAAGTGACTCTCAAAGTTAATGTGATATGACTATGGAATTGTGTACAAAAGGGGTGTGGAAAATCAGGTGACCGATGTTCTTTCATGTTATGCTACATCTCCCTATCTCCACGCATTGACCTTGCCAGTTCATAGGTGGGTCAAAGATGTCATTAACGAAGCCGTTGACAGTTTTTACGTGATTTAGATTCAGAATCAATTGATGGCTAGATCCTCAAACTACCCAAATTTTTTTAGACAATGGACGACTACTTTACAAGGGATAACTTGTCTTAGCCCCAGACTCTAAAGGGAGAATAACCATTCAACAATAGTGCTATATTTTCCCTTAGGGTGGACATGTTGGATAGCTGAAAACCAACAAGCATATTTGCCGAAGTTTTTAGTAGAAGGGAATGATGTGAGATATTAAACAACATATTGCCATTTGTGACGTGTGTCAATGGAATAAATCAAAATAGTTGCTGCCCTGGGATTACTACAACCCCTACCTATTCTAGTGAAGATATGGACTGATATATCTATGGATTTTATTGATGGGACTCCTTTAGGTGGGAAGTCAGTTATATTTTTCATTGTTGATTGGCTTAGCAAGTATGAACATTTTATGGGTTTATCTCATCCTGATTTTGCTGCCCAAGTTGCACATGTTTTCTATGAGAATGTGTTTAAATTACATGAGATGTCTTCTTCAGTCATATGTGATAGAGATGCTGTTTCTATAAGCTCCTTCTAGAAAGAGCACTTTCTCGACTACATGGAACTGAGTTATTGATGAGTTCGATTTGCATACCATCCCTAAATTGATGGGCAAACCGAGTGTGTGAATTGTTGCTTGGAAACCTATCTTCAGTGCTTCTCTAGCACGCAACCAAAGCAATGGAGCCATTGGATAGTCTGGGCATAATAGAGTTATAATGCTACTTTTCATGAGTCTATCAAGATGACACCATTTGAGGTTGTGTATGGACACCCACCACCATTTTTGTGAAGTATGTACAAGACACAACTACTGACCACCATATGGAGCAAAAATTGCTATTTAGAGATTGCACAATACGATTACTACATGAAAAATCAGCAGTCGTTCAAGCTTGGATGAAGACGCAGACAAATAAGCATTGAACATAATGGTCATTTGAAGTTGGAGACTGGGTATACCTATGATTACAACCCTACCGGCAATCTTTAGTTGTTGCTCGCCACTCTATTAAGTTAGATCCATGATATTGTGGGCCTTAAGAGGTGTTGGAGAAAATTGGGCCAGTTGCGTATAAGCTTAAATTGCCAGATTCATCTTCCATGCCTGAAGAAAAAGTTGGGGAGCTTAGTAGTTGTTTCTACCTCATTGCCTGCGTACTCAGATGTTGGACTTGTTGAATTGATTCCGAGAAAATATTAAATCATCCGATCATAGTAAGGCACACTTATGCAACTATAGAAGTACTAATTAAATGAGTTTGTTTACGGGATGAAAATGCAACTTGGTAGTTATGGCCAAAGATTTAGGAAAAATTCCCTAATTTTCAACCTTGAGGACAAGGTTGGCCTTATAGGGTGGAATGTTATGACCCCTTTTAGTAAGACTTCCTAAATGACCTCAATAAGCATCTCACGATGAGTTAGGAAATTATTATTTTTGCATTCTATTTTTAAGTTAAGTTTTCTAATAGCCTGTTTGGCAGTCACCTGAAATGTAATCATTTCATTTGAGTTTCCCAAGGCATTTATAGCCATGAGGTGA
>JAOXJP010231135.1:0-10678 GCA_025762735.1 Platanus orientalis | reverse complement strand
AAATAAGGTAGATAGGCTCTAACTAACATAATAAAGTTTTTAAAATTTTTCCTGATTTTTTTTATTATTTTTTTTTAGGACGATCCGGCTGCTGGCCGATCCGAAGTGGATCGGATCGGGATCGCCCGGGTCCGATCCATGTGTGTAAGCTACAATGTAAGTAACAGCTTGACGAGGCAATTAAAGCTACTCAAATTTTGAGGTTACTAATAGTCGTTCTCTCATATTACAAAACAAAGATACAACATGATCTCAACAATGAAAGGATACAGACAAAGCCGTAGAGAGTTTTTGATGCAGTGCGACACAAGGCAACCTGTGATTTCATGGTGGATATGTTTTCAGAGAATCAAAGAAGAAAAACTAGATATTTCTTTTATTTAGAATTACTTAAGTAATATGTTTTGGTTTTATTAAGAAAGTTTTTTATTTGTTAAAGTGTTGATTTTGGAAGGAATGAGTTTTTAGAATCTTAAGATTATTATTTGGGTTAGTAAGGGAAATTCATTATTTAGAAAGTTTTGCATAGTTCAACTTCCGGATGGCATAACATTTCTCGCATATGTCCAATTGGATAGAATTTTTATGCGTTAGAAAGAAGACTTCAAGGGCTACAATTGTTATTTCATGAATAATTCTCAAATTCAACTAATATAAAGGCGAAAAGCTAGCTCAAAGAAGACACACATGATTGGAATATTTTCAGATGATTTTCTGGACGAATTTCTTTGTATTGTTTAAGAATTCTGTATTTTTTTCTGTTAGGTCTTTAGTCTATAAATAAGAAATGTAATGAAGGAATTAATTGAAGACTGAATAAAGTTTTGAACTATTGAGAGTTTTCTCTACCCAAATTCTTGGTATTTTTCTTTTGAAAATCAACAAGCCCCATTGTTTCAGTATTTTCTCTTGTGAAAATCAACAAGTTAGTGGAAGGTTGCGTTCAATTGGTTGGCAAGATTCATCCCTCAACACTCACTGCATCAGTTTTCTCGTTCATAAATAGGACACATAAAAATGATCTGAACTACCAGTTCAAGACAGAACAAATATATATAGAAAAAGGACTATTTCAAAACAGAAAATATGAAGAACCTAGAACAGATGTGTGGTTTTTACCCAAGCTGCAACCTCTAAGGCCACTCCAAATCCATCACCAGAGAAGGATCCACAAATAGGTTCACCTGAGGATGCAAGCCAAGGAAAAATAAAATCATGACCATACAGTTTGAGATCAGAACCCAGAGCATCCAATAAAAAGAATCTCAAAATAAGGGAAAGCCTGAGAGAGATAATGGTACCCTCAATGCATAAGGTTTGATGAACCACTCCAAGGTTTGGGAGTTCAATGCTTCAAACATGGTCTTCTAAAGTCTTAGGCAACCTATGATCTTTGCAACAATGTCTGCCCGCAGTGCAGAGAATCAGTGTGTTTGCACACGGTCATCAGCATCTATCATGATCATGTTTGCTCCAGCTTCCAAGCATCTCTCAGCCCTTCTGATCAACAAGTCTACATCTTCAACAATTTCTGAGGCAAAACAAAGATATCATTCACCAGTACAAGCATAGAAATATTTCCACAAAGCATAGTCTATCACAAAACCAACAATGTTGGTGAACAAATTTAGTGTTGAATTTGAGTAGAACACTCTATAATGGCAGAAGATTAATAATATTGCTATTTGTTCTGGTTCACCATTTATTTAGGATTGGTGAAACATGGAATGGTCCAAATGCTGCAGAAGCATAATTGTAAGTGGTTCCCATGAACCACTTGGCCAGAAAATCAATGTGATTAAACAATCTGCATAATCCCCAACACATCCATTTTCTAGACTATTATCGTCATCATTTTTCGTCATCCACAAGAATACATTTATATCTGATGCCTAGAACAATCACATTGAATTGACTTTTTTTATTTATTAGAATCTTCCAAATGGGACCTATATTCATCCGTATCAAAATTGATACTGTTAGCACCCAAATTTTGACTTGGGTCATCTAAGGAATGAAAAAACATTAAGGCAACATTTGGGTATCAAGACTTTAGGCAACCCTAGTCTAGGGAGAGTAAACCTGGACTCTAAGAGGTTAGGCATCCCTTGTGAAGTCTTCCTCGGATATTTCGGTTGCAAAAAGCATCATTTATATGATACCATGTGCAGTACAATTGCAAAGATTATCCCGAATACACCATTTTTGGTCAAACCCTGATTCTCTAAGAAGCATCAATAGGACTATGAGGGTCCACATTTAAGACTACCAAACACTTTACCTTCAAAATTCTCCAACCTCCATAAGCCTTTCCACAACGAAGCATCACAGGTGGAAAAATTATCATTTTACCCTTTTGCCTTCAAAATAAACCCTTAGACCCTCAAAGAATCTCCAAAGCTTCTCCCGTCACGTGAATGGTGTCATGTCAGATCCTACACACCCCAATTTCAACCATCTTCAAGGAACTTATTATGGAACAGATCCTCATCGAATCTAACAACAGCCAATTTCTCAATTTATGACAACCTCTTATCAAAAAATGATCCTCAAAAAGCTTAAAAAGATTCATCCAACGTCCGAATTCAAAAAGGTCAATGGCCGTATCTCAGGTTTTGTCTTGTCTTCAATAAGTCGTCTCTCAGAAAGAAAGTATAAGATGTCTCAAACCCCTTCAAAATCTCAAATCTTCTGCAAGGCGTAAAAAGTTAGTTCTGACTACATTTGACCCTTATGAGTCCCAATCTTTGGATGACCAAATCTTGATTAGTTAGTGCTCGTCTCTTCATATTAACAGGGCCTTTGAAAAAACCCCTAATAGATAGGAGCATTTGCAAGACTAATCTATTCAAATTCCGCTAATTACTTCAAAATAAGTAAGTCATTTAAGCCAAGTGTAAGGTCTTCGACCGAACCCTGAGAATTCACAAGAAATCCAAAATTTGTTTTGTCAATGGCCACTTCTTAGCCACTCCGAGGTCTTTAAAAGATTATCACACCCGAGCAAGCCCATTCAGAAATTCTACAAGCCTAATCACCACATTTTGTCCAAATTTGGTTAAAACACCTTTCTTCTGTGTTTGGCACACGATGAGCCCCCGAGAACTCTCCCAAACTCAGAATTCTGCAAGGTCAAGCCTATTTTTTCTCTGTCCTTAAAAGACTGTTTCCCAAGCCGGAGTAATTGTAAATACATGCTAGCCCGAAATCCCCATTCTCCAATGAATCTACCACCCTGTCTCATCAAGTGACCCCCCTTCGAAAAGCTCTCGGAGATTACCCTAGAATCCAATTGTCAGTCTGTCAGCTCTTATGGATTCCAGTCTTTGAGCTTTAATACTCTATGAACCAGGATTTTTCATTTGAGATTAATGAGCTCATTTTCTTTGGATTTTAGCTCATTAATTCATTCACATTAAGAGCTTTAAGCCTACACCCTTAGATGACGATCTCCCTTGTGCACCCCATGAACCCCCTCTAAGATCAACTAGTTGAATTTCAATTATCTATATAACCCTACATCTAGCACAACTCATCCCCACCCCTTGATTCCTCTCAACCAATCAAAAGAGATGGTTTGCTCTCCAAATTTCATTCTCCACCATTGTTCTTGTACACCCCATACACCCTTTCTAAGATTCAATTACATGGATTTCAAATATCCTAATCTTCATCTAGCCCTACATCTAGCACAATCACTTTCAACCATTAATTTCCATCAACCAATCAAAGTGAATAGAGTTATCCCCAAGTTTCATTCTTCACCCTTGATCTTGTACACCCCGCCGTAGGATCAAATATCTACATAACCTCAACCATCCCTTCATCTAACACAAAAAACCCTAACCCTTGATTGCTCTCAACGAATCAAAGTGAGTTGTTTTGTAGCTAAGCTTTATTCTCCACCCTTGATCCATTTAACCCCCAAACTTTATCCCAACCCTCTATTTTAGCAAACCCTAATTTTAATCATCACCCTTGATCTCTCACTTATCCACCCAAGCTTTAATCCCAACCCTAGATTGGCCTCCACCAATAGGATGGATGCCTTGGCCTCCACACCTTGCCATCCTAACCCTTGATCCCTTATGACCCTAAACTCCATCCTAGCCCTCCAATCAACCTCTAAAAGCCTATAAATACCCATCATTTCGTGCACAAAAGGGGAGGGGAAAATTTTCTGAGAGAAAAGAAAAGAAAATGAAAGAAGGGAAGAGAACAGGGAAAAGGGAAAATATCAAGACCTAACCCTAACCCCAACCCTTGGTTAAGGTAAGCCTAAACTCTAGCCCCCCTTAGTTAATTAGTCATTTAATTCTCATTTAATTGTGTTGCTTTAGTGTTTTAATTTCATGTCTTAGTTACCTCTTAAAGAGGGTTACATAGTGGAGACAAAACATGTCTCTACTGGGGTTTATTTTTTACCACAATCAACTGTCGATTTTTTTTTCTGATTTTTCTGGAGAACTAAATGGGCTCAAATTTTTATGGTAGACTCCTGGATAGGTAGCCTACCTCCCATAAAAAAATTCATGAATTTTAGAGCAGATTTGAGCCTCAAAACAGTCCCCCCAAATCTGCCCTAAAATCTGGTTTTCAGGTTTTTTTTTGGTTTTCTGAATTTTTTACTTTCAATTACTCTTGTATAATTTTTCATGATTTTTGGTTTTTTTTTATTTTTTGAGCCAATTTTTTTATATGACATGTACAATGCGTTAATCCTCCATAATAAATTTTTTTTTGAATTTTTCAACCTCTCTAAGTGTTCCAAAATGATGAGAAAATAGGTTGTTGGCTTTCTACCCAACAGCTGACACCTGAATCTTACTGTGAGTTAAAATTCAGGCGTCTGGTGCACATTTAGGCATTATGATTAAATTTAGGCGTTAGGTCCTAGAGCCCACCCTAGTGACCTCTAGTCTTTCTAGAAGCCATGCTAGGCCCCTAAGTGACACCTATGCACTTTTCCATGTGTAAGGACACCCCTGTGGGCCCCTGTATAAGTTAACATCTGAATTTTAATTGAAATTAAAATTCAAGCGTTGAATATGAATTCAAGCGTTTGACCCAATTTTAAGCATTAAGCCTGAGGTTAAAACCTGTCTTTTCTTTTTGTATTTTATTCCATCTTTTTTATATATAACCAAGGTCCAAGGTTATGACCATAAAGAGGTTCCACCTCATTGTGGAAGTTTCAGAGAAGTGGGACCCCCCAAAATGGGTTCAAACTTCAAAGCCAATTACTGGTTTTTCTAGTAACTAATGCCTGAATTTTACTTTGAATTAAATCCAGACGTATTAAAATTCAAGCGTCAAGGTCAAATTCAGGCTTTAGATTTGAGATAAAAAAAATGGATTTCTAATTTTTATTTTGTATGTTGTTCCTACAAGGGTTCAAACCTTGGAGTCAAAGTAGTATGACCACAAAAGGGCCCCCTACCCTTTTGTAAAGCCATAAGACAGTGGGACCCTCAGAATGAGTCCAAAATATAAGAGGTAGGTCGCTAGATTTTTCCAGCAACAGACGCCTGAATTTGATCTTGAATTAAATTCAGGCATTAAAGTGAAATTCAGGCATTAAGCCTATAAAAAACATAAAAAATTCATTCTATTTTCTTTTTCTACACGTATGTTTATGGCAGTCAAAAACACGTATGCTCACAGAAAACCACCCTAAAAAGGTGGGTAATTGGGGTGTCTAACACCTTCCCCAATTGCAACAAAACGACTTACCTTCTTCTTTGGAAACCAGACCAGTACTGGGAGCTAATTCTTAGACCTCTGGGTCTAGACTTTCCTTTCTTTTTAATAAGGGGAACCAACGTCCAACTCCATCGGTAAACTTGAGTTGGTGACGACTCCCAAGAAAGCCTAACCTGAAGGTTAGCCACTTTCACACCCAAGAGTCCCATACACCCCGGGGAGCGGAGCTTATGTGGAGTTGGGCTCACCCTTATGTCTACAGTTACCTTTTAACTCTTTGATACACACAAAAAATAAAATTAAAAACAAACCCTTTTATGTTGTTTTTGAGATTTTGAAATTAGTCAAGAAATTAAGAGGTTATCAATATATGGAAATAAATAGGGTAGAAAAATCTATACAAATTTGAGAGTATCTGTGTTTTGCCAAGATTTGTTCTTGAGAAGTATACAACAACTGAAATAATAGAGTTTTGTTAATGTACAAAACAGAAACGTCATGAACTAGGCTATAAGATAAAACTTCTTTCTTTGCTTAAGATTATATGTCATTATGTCATATCCTCTCTTGTGCACATGTTATCATGTTATACCCATAGTCATATTCTTTTCAATCAATATTATTATATCAATTTGTACTAGTATAAAGAAGTAGAATTTCTGCTCATCCAATCCTTTGTTCCCTAAAACAATAGCTTGGGTTGTAAAAAATGCTTACTTTAAAACCATTAACTTAATTAGCATCAACTCTTTCTTTTATGTGGTCTGTGAGTTTCACCATTCAGTCTCCTCTTAGTAGTGTCCATCCAACACTGGCCTATCCTCTCTCCAAAATATCAATGCTGCTCTCTGATAGATATTTTTAAAATTCTGATTAAATTGGTCTCTTAACGTATGTGGTGTTTCTTTAAGAAAAGTCACAACTCTTCAAAAACAGTCATAACTTATCCAACTTGTAGGGATGTCTTAGTGTCTATTGATGAGGCAGCTCTTCAATGGATGGAGAAGAACAAGTCTTTATGGAAGCCAAGACCAAGGTTTTTGAAGTGAACCAAGTGATAGAGTTGTTACCCACAGTTTTTAGGTTCTATTTTTAGTGTTTTTTTTAATGTTTTAGGAGGATTCTAATCATGGATTTAATGTAATAAGACCATTAGAGCCAAGTTAGAAAGTTGATAGGGGGTTGGAATTAGTTTAGAAGAAGTTTAGGAGCGTTTTATATTTTTCATAATTTTTTAAGATTTTTTTTGGAGTTTTTTTTTGGCTGACCGTACAAGAGAGAGGTATTTTGATCAAATTTCGTTTTTTTTTTTTACTATTTATAAATAAGTCATAAAGACCTTTTGTACAACCAGTTGAAAAAAAATTATGAATTGAAGTTGTCTCGAAGCCCATGGTTTGACTATATCTCTATACCTCTCACGATTAAGTGAGTTCATATTTTTCTTGTTCTTTCTTCTTTTTCTCTCTTCTATAATCTCTTCTCTTATGTTTCTTTACTTCTTATTTTTTTTGAGTTCTTTCTTCAATTTCTATTTTCTTTTAATTTAATTTTACTCTTTCTTTTGTATATATATATACATATACAAGTTACTTAAACAATCACAACTCTGATGTAGGATAGGCCCAATTTTCAATCAAAGTGCCAATTGATGTAGCATAATCCTTATACAAAATTAAAAGAACCAAGAACTTATCTTTGAATACCAAAATTAACAAATACTTAAAATAAAATATAAAAGGAAGTTAGAATAGCTACAAAGGATCAAAGTCGAAGAAATTAGAATGGATTAGAACATAATAGAAGGGAGAAATTAGACTAAAAATGGTTGTTTTAGGGATTCTGGAATATCTAGGCAGAACCCATGAAATTACCAAAATACTGCTGCTTGTGCATTAGAATTTTATGAAAATTTGCAGGTATCTAGATAGGTCTAAGAGTGATCACCATACAAAATTTAAGCTTGTTCTGACAAACAAAAGTATATAAACAATTTGATTTACCAGTCAGCGGTGTGTTTGAAGAGAAAGAACATAAAAAAAATAAGTAGAGTATGATAGAGGGGAATCAAAGGGAATTTTGGAGGTTTTGTAGGGGACACATATGGGAGTAAAACCTTAAATGTAAAAAGAAGGGAAGAAATAAAGGGGGGAGAATCTAACTATATATGGACCCCTAGATTTTATGTTAAAGTATGTAATTGGGGTTTAAAACAGGGAATCAAAGAGAAATTTTCAAATTCAATCAAGGAAGAACCTAAAGAAAAACTCTAATTAAAACACTTAAAAAGAGTACCTATTTAAAGGTTGTGTTGGTTCCAATAATTTGCTCCAGAATTCTAGTCTCTAATCACCTTCTACAGTAAAGAATATCTAAACTAGTAGCCTAATGTCTGGCTAAATGCTTCAGTCCAGTCAATTGTTGTAGAGGGAAAGGAGGAGAACAGAAGATGAAGGAAAAGGGGCGGGATGTAGTAGAAGATTGAAGAAGAAAGGGAAGACTCTAGAAGAGGAGTATAGAAGAAGATAGGCGATAGGTAGGGGGGCACGACTGCAACCCCAAGGAAGATAGAGGGGATAGGGATGCAACACCCTAAGAGAGAGAGAGAGAGAGAGAGAGAGGCCCATGCCCAATAGAGCCAAGCTCACTTCAAAACTCAATTCATATTCACTGATTCAATAGAGGGCCTCTTGTTTTTATTTTGGATACATGTTGTTGGAGTGTCTCTTATAAGCTTACATCACAAATAAAATAGATACGTTCCTAAAATAGCAACTTTTAACTACTATCTTGTGACACAAGACTTTCCTTAAAACTAGGACTTCTAATGCTTCTTATCGTAAACTTTAAAACTACTAAAAGACCTGGAATTCTAATGCTGTCAACCAGCACTTGTGTGGGCCCCTTTTATTGACTTTTAAAGTCCACAAAAGGATAAAAATACTAGTGGTCGACCAACACAAAAAAACTCATGGTACCCTTTAGCTTTAACCTTATTACAATAACAACCTTAAATAAAATTAAACATAAACTAACATTTGATGTAGCATACATGTAAGATAGTGAGTATGTGCACAAGAGATAGGAATAAAATTGCTAAAGTAATAAAGAGAAATAAACGAGATTCCTCCTTGCATAATTCAAACCCAAATTCAAGCAACTCATGAGTTGAATTCAATATGTATTAAAAGAATTAAGGTTTACAAAATAATAAACAATTAAAGATCTAAATAAGATTTTTGATGAATAATCCAAATTAGGGAAGGAAAAATTAGGACTCTGTCCAAAAAAAAATATTATAACTGCAAATTTCCTAAAAAAGGTGCTCAAATTAAGCCATAATAAAGGAAAACAACTCAATAAACTCAGGGACTAATCATAAAAGGTCTAAAGATAGGTTTAGAGTATGATTAGGCCTAGAAAATATGGTAGATTTAACCTAATCAATTAGTACCACAGTTCCAAGCATGTCACAAAATCCACAAGATCACTACTTTTAGGGAAATTTGAAAGAAGAGCCAAATAAGGAGTATATCACCTGAATTGAGATGGTAAAGGTCCTTTGAAGTCTTCAGGGATGAAACCCATCAGGTTCTACCAATTTGGAGCCAGAAAATTGGAGTTGAAGTAATTTTGAAAAAATATCAACCCATAAACAAGGTGTCGCCAGCTTTAAAGAAACCCTACCTTGGGTTTTATTTGATGAGACTTTTCCAAAGTGGGACCCACCTTCTAGGATCGTCTAAGGGCCTTGAATACCCTAGAGAAAACCTTCCGTGCAAAGCTCCTTCCGTTAGAGATTGGGATGCAATCTCGTGAAACTCCTTTTTTTGTTGTTTTCATTCTTGGTATGGAGTATAAGCTCAAGAAATTCTTCAAAACTGAAAACTTAGTGGGTTTAATGCTTGATGATGGATCAGATAGGTGTCTATAACACCTCAGAAACACCCAATCTTCAAAATCCTTGTCGGTTGAGGGGTGGTATGCAATATCGTGGAGACACCCTTCTATCTATATTCACGCTTGCGAGAAGTTCACAGCCTGTAGCTTCTTCAAAACTTCAAAACTCAAAGAAGGGAAAGTATAAGTAGAGGTGTCGGAACGAGTAGAACTTCAAATGCCTAATGTTGGTAATCAATCTTCTACAAAAACTTTAATTTTCAACATGACCAAAGCTCAAATTATAGAAGAATAAGAAGAAGAAGATGAAGAAAGACCTTTAACCCAAGGGGAGGGAGTGGCCTCCACCATCAGTGTTACACTAGATGGGGGCTTAGTCCCATTCTAGGGTTTTAGTTTTTAAGACCTTATAACAAGAGGAAAAAGAACTCTCACGTTCAAATTTTTCATTCAAAATTTTCATATTATTTCATAACCAAAAGTGCTAATAGTGGGGGCATAAATAACCCTCTCATGGCTAGGTCTACATGCAGAATTAGAAACTGGACACAAAACCCCCCATGTCTCGTGTCTCAAATGCAAAAATAACCCCAAACTACAAGTAATAACGAAAATACCCCTAACAAACTACTCAAAACTAAAATACCCTCACAAACATGTGTCCCCTTCCAACAAGAGATATAAAATAACATAAACAGTAAATAAAACTCCTACTAGAACCACAACATGGGCCCATCTCTCCTGCACTTCCTCTGGTAGACCTAGAACTCACGCCTGGACCCGATGTCCTCATCAACCTGGGCATAAAAGGCCTTATTACAAAATTGTCTCAATCACAAAAATGACCCTAACCACTTGTTCTTTTTTTCTTGAATCTAACCCTCTTGTGTGGGGACCAAGGATCAAAATGTCGGTGTCGGTGGAAATATCGGTCAGGCCAAAATAAGACATATCAGAAATGTCGGAAATATCGAAAAGAAATATTGTAAAAATCATGAAAACTTAAGAAGCATATTCTAATCTAACTACATATGCACAAGGAAACAAATAGATTCATTAGGAATGATGGCTTATT
>JAOXJP010231134.1:0-10678 GCA_025762735.1 Platanus orientalis | reverse complement strand
ATATATATATATATAGAGAGAGAGAGAGAGAGAGAGAGAGAGAGAGAGAGAGCAGCCGCTCACGGGGATTCTTGGGGTTTGTTAAAGGGTTTGAGAGTGAGAGAGAGGTTGTACAAGCGGAAACGATGTGGGTTTCGGGTTTGGAAATACACATCCTTGTACAATGAAACATATATTAAAGTACTTGAGAAGGACAAAGAATGTATTATTGTAATGAAAGTAATGATCTATTATCTAACAAGGATAAGGATTCGAATTTCCCAAACAAATAAGGATTCTCATTGGTTAACAATTGCGTCTGTTAACTTTGAGAGGAGGCATAGTTAGTTGAAAGAGGGTGAAACAACACTATGCTACAGATTCTACAATAGAGTAAAAATATATTGTGGGATGTGAAGCAGCAAGGGATGAAGTTTGGCAATGAAAGTTCTTATTAAAGAGTGGTATAATTCCCTAATTTCATTGCTTATGGACATGGTGATATATCTGTCACCAAGATAAAGTTGTCATATTTATCTTGCGAACACTAGAACTAAAGCAATGCTAAAAAAAATAAAAACAATTGATGCTCACAAGCGGATGACTGTTGGATTTGTTCAAGACTGACTCTAAGGGAAATAATTAGAAGATTGTTAGAATTAGGGGTCTTGATAAAGCCATCAACATGAAATATTATTATATTTTTTTGTTTGTTTATTTAATAATGACCTATAAATCCCATCATAACTTGCATGTATCTCTTTAAAATCCATATACAATTGATCTCATGAGATAATATAGCTGGTCACTAGGTAACAGAGAACGAAATCAGACACATTTGTGAGACTTGGCACCTTACTCATAGGACGACCATACGTAGGGCTGCCATATGATGAGGTGATATCATTTTAGTCACTAAAGTGCTTCTCTCTACCCTAACATGGATCTATTATTGAACAAACGTTGTAAAAAACCATTCCGAGGATAAGTATTGTTCAGATTGATAGACTAGTCCTCTAACCTAACGGAATTGTAATTTTTTAAGTCATCATGTTGGTTGTTTTGAGCTCCCAATGATGTTAATATATGGCTATATCATTGGTAGTTTCGATAACTAGCTTGATGCTTGAGAGAGTAATGATATCTTAAAAGGATTCCACTACCCACATATTCAGTTCTGAATAGAAATGATTTGAGCGGAAATGAAAATTTAGATCCAAATTAGTTTATAGATATCATTATAGGATATATCTGATTATTTTTTGAAAACCATTCTAGAATATTATTTTCTGATGTCCGATTCAGTCATTGAATTTCAAGAGAGAGGTCTAGTGTCCTTTTATCAATGGATCTCAAGAATAATTTTGGTTAGAGAATAGAATATTTTCTTAAGACCTAGAATAAAAAAGATCTGGATGCATATTTGAGAGATACACAAATAATGATAAACACGTATAAAGAAAATGTTACACACCTTAAAAAATCCTTTCTTATCTTTTCCTTCCAAGTATAGTCATTCATGTGTTCTCTAGTGGACACTGGGCAGACTAGAGAGGTCTCCATGTGTCATCGTGTAATCATCTTTATTACTCTATGCAAACTGGACTGAGAAATAAGCCAAAGGCCCAATTTTTTCTAGTTTGGATTTTGGAATACATCTTGCTGTAGAATATAAAGAAGATATTGGCAAGTTAATTAAATGTAGAGACATATCGTGTGACCAAGGATCCAAGAGAGACCTTTTCTCATGCATAATTGTAATCCAGCTTTGTATTAAGTACGAGCATGCAAAACATGATTAATTATCACATATAAAGCATTGTTGTTGGTGACGTGCACTAAACATCATGGCCCCTTTGTTGGTTGTCAACAAAATTTTTATCTTGTTACCGGGTTAGTCCGTATGGATCTTCAGTTCAGGTTATCAAAATGATAGGTTCGTTTGTGCCTCTAAACCGAGGAATTTTACAACAGAACCATAACACCCAATTTGACAAAAGATAGAACTTTCATTAACTGGAAAACACAATATGAATCGAAAATGTACCTTTAGACAGATTGCCACAATCCTTCTCCCAAAGTCAAGGGAGAACTTTGTTGAATCCGATTGTAAGATACAATCGATTTGCTTGATACAAGACTTTGAAGTAGACAACAAACTAAACCTAGGCTAACTGCTACAGCTACTGCTACTCTACGATAATGATAAATGATTTGATATGTGTTTGATTGGATCCATCTTCTATCGTTGTCTTCCCTATTTATAAGATCTCTTAAATGGCATCATCATTGCCATGTTTGCTTATTCGAATTAGATTGTGGGTATTCCACTTGTTGTCGAGTATGTTTTCCAAATTGTTATTATACAAATTTTGAAGGTATGATTTCTATCAATTGAATTTAAAATATTTAATTTCAAGAGAAATAGATGGAAATGCATATTATTAGATTGAGAGGATGCACATTTAACTGATTACACAAAATACATAGAAGTAAATTTTCCATTATTAAAGTCTTAAAACAATAAGCAACTATATAGAAATAGGAGCCATAACAAACATTGCAAATTGAATAAATACAAAATAAATATAAGTAGATATTCCATTATTAAAATTATAAACAATAAGCAACTATACTGAAATAGGAACCATAACAAATATTACAAATTGAATAAATGGGTTCTGGTGGCTGTACCAAAACAATCAAGTGTAGCCTGACTGATATTTTTAATAAAAAGAAAAAAAGGTGAATCTTTCTAAAACTATTGAAAAGGTTACAAAGAAAAATAAAAAAGAGGCTGCGAGAAATTCAGGGAGAAAGACAGGAACTCAAGACACAGAGGTATGGTCATATTATATTTTCCAAATTGTTATTATACAACTTTCAAAGGAAAGCTTATTTGCCAATTGAAATTACCTCATTTAATTTTAAAAAATAGATGGAAATGCATATTGTTAGACTTAGAGGATGCTCATTTAACTGATTACAAAATACACAGAAGTAGATATTCCTTTCTTAAAGTTATAAATAATAAGCAACTATGTAGAGATAGGAACCATAACAAATATTACAAATTGAAAAAATGGGTTATGCTGGTTGTGCCAAAATAGCCACAAAGGGCTCAATGAAATCTATGGTCTAGAAATGTCAAGGAATCAGACAATCCTTAATAATTCAAGTGTTAAAATCCCAAATCAAAAGAAGAAATCCAAAAAAATAAAATCCCATCTAAAACTAGATACACAGGGAAATGAAAAACTTTAGTTAATGGACTAAAAATAGTACTACACGAATTAATTTCCCGAAAGCAAGTAGTTTTCATTAAAGGGAGACAAGTTACATATAACATTATAATTGCTCATGAAATATTAAGATTTATGAGAATAGATAATATAAAATCAACATAATATGACTATTAAACTAGATACGACCAAAGCTTATGATTGGGTAGGATGAAATTTTTTGGCAAAATGACGGAAAAAATAAATTTTAGCAATAAATGGATAAATTGGATGATAGAATGTGCAACATTCGCATCCTTTTAACTTCTAATTAATGGTTCAACAAGAAACCAAATAAATTAATTACAAGGCTAAGGCTAGGAAACCCCATTACCCCACTACTATTTCTAATATGCACGGAAGGAATGTCAGTTAATCTAAACAAAATGGAGCTAGAAAATAAAATTGAAGGAACTAAAGTAAGGAAAACAAACCCTACAATAACACATTGACTGTTTGTTGATGCCTGTTATACACACACACACACACACACACACACACACACTAGAGCAAAAGATTTTGAAGTGGCAGTCCTCTTTACTTCTCTACACACATGCCTTACGCACAAGCTCTTTCTCTAATGTCTTCACCCACATTTCCCCCTCCTAAATGATGCACGAGTTGCTTTAATATATATATATATAGATTCCTTTTCCTGCTCCATCTCTTAAATAATTATTTGTTTTTGGTAAGATCTTAAATAGCTAGTTAAAATCGTATCTCTCTCTTCTCAAATTTAATTAATTGTTATAATTAATTATATTCTCTCTCCTAAATCCTCTCTCTAACCAGTTCAATCCCTAACATCTCTCTCAAATTCAATAACCCCAAATGATTCGTAAACATTTCTCCACCTCCTAAAATCAACCATATCTTTTGATTTCCTAAATTATCTCATTCCTAACATCTCTCCCCGAATTCCCTTCGATACTGACTAATTCATAAGGTTGCCACGTCAACACCCCTTTGAACCAAATCATCAAAATACTTATATCTTCCTCATAAGCCTGTTGCCTCATTGTTTTCCACAATACATAAATTCCTTTATCTCCCTCCCTCTCCCATGTTGCCTCCACATCTTCTTTCACGAGAGAAATTTTTTTTCCTTCATTTATTATTTATAAATCTTTCTATGCCAGGAGACTAAGTGGGGTGACAATATCTTTAGAATTAGGGGCTTTTTGTTTATATTTTTTTATTTCTACAACTTCACTAGCATTGGGTCTAGCTTATATTTTTTCTATCTACTATGTTGTAGAATTGATTATTTTAAAAAAATCTAAAATCATGGACGAGTGATGCCATGAGATAGTGGTATGACAAGATCTCTACGAGTTTTTTTTTTTTTTTTTATTGTTTCTGGATTAGGGCTTTTTTGTTTACATTTTTTATTTTTAAAACTTCACTATCACTTGGTATCGGGCTGGTTTGCATGCATTGATCACTTTTTATAGGTATTCTCTCTTAAGATCCAAGAATCGGTTTACAAGAATTGGTTTATAATCGATGGCAGCAACTGGTGCATACCACAATCTTGCATTAGAATATCTGTTTTGATCCTATTGGGGTGCAGCTTTTCAGAATTTCTTTCTAACCTTGATGAATAATTTAGAGAGTTTGTTGTTCAATTATGCTAGCAAAAAGGGGGGCAAAGAAAAAGAAAAGAACCACCTTTGAATGCTTCTCTTAATTTAGAGGAATACAAAATTCAAGGGAGATAACAACCACTTAGATTAAAGCCATAAAACTTGGAACTTATATTAGATGGCATAGTTCATATGGGGTTATGAGAAAGTATTTCACCTGTTATTTTGCAATTCTCCAATTTGCAGACACTATTGGATCACAAATTCCTAACAGCAGATTAACAACGTCAAATTCTTACAGAGGCCTATAAGCAAAAGCATCATTTTTGTGGAAGATTCTCTTAAGGTTCAACAAGTGGCTATCACTCACATGGATACTATTCTGCAGTTCCAACTTCCAACTATATCTTAGTGACAAAAGAAAGGCTCTCTCTCTTTCATAAACCTGAGCTTTTACAGTAACAAAGATAACTTTTAGTTAATTTTTATATTTAATGGGAAGATCTCATTGTTTGGTTGTTTACATTGACTCTTCCAATAATCTCCATTTTCTTAAGATTATAGATTGTAAGTTTATTTGTTCTCTTTTTTAATTTAAAAATTGTATGCTCTTCATGTTTTCAATGTCCTCTTATATTCTCGTTTTTTTTAATATAATTTCATTTTTCTTTGTTTCTTGTTTTTTTTAATAATGTTTTATTCCTAAAATCTTTTAAGCAAATACAACCCTAACTATTCCCATGCCAATTCACACAAACCATAAAAATATTTGAGCCTATCATCTAATATAGGAAGAGATAAAACCAACTTGTTCTCTTACATAGAAGAAAATACATCAAACAAAATACAAGGTTTGAAAAGCCAATTATTTATCATATTACATAAAGCAGTCATTACAGATTCACTAGCATATGCTATGTCATGCTTTCTACTAACTAAGAATTATGGGCAAACATAAATAAAAAACAGAGTTTTCTAGTGGGGACAGAAAGAAAATGGAAAAAAAGAGAGATTATTTCCGTTAAAAAATAATAATGATAATAGCTCCTGGTTCTGGATAAGTATATTAAGAGGTCGAGATTTACATAAAAAAATGTCCAAGATGGGAAGTTGGTAATGAAAATAAATATCAGATTCTAGGAAGATAAATAGAATATTCCAACTATAAATGGACAAAAAATAGAAATAAAACTAACAAATTGTAATGTAGAAACAGCAACTGATGTAAGCAACCAACAAAATGGAAAGAAATACTCAAAAGTTACAGGAAATTATCTTAGAAGCATAAATTGTTGAAATTAAAAAAAATATTTATTAGTAATAATTACAATGAAGATATACTAATTTGGGAAAAAGATAAAAATAAATATATAATGTAAAATCAGGAAATATTTGGAAGTCACTAATGGTATAGAAAAGATAGGGATAGAAGAGAGATTGATTATGTTATCGAAAAGGATGTTCTGTCCAGGATTTGGTGGCCAGGACATCAGAGGACGTCATGTGGAATAAAATAGGTGGGTGATGCATTTTTTGAATTAGAATATGCATTTTATTCCATATGATGTCCCCAGGTGTCCTGGACACATCCTAGACACCAAATTCTAGACAGAACATCCTTCATATAAATTTAAATAATAATTACAGTAACTCATTAACCTCATAACAAGTGACCAAATAAATAGATTAAGTCTAATAAGTGAAAACTTTATAAATGAACATATAGATAGCGGTAATATCATTATTAATAATAGAAATACCATTACAATAAATGCAAATGAGTTGGAATAAACTATGGAAATTGGATATAATTCCTAAAATAAAACATTTTATATGGAAAGCATAAAAAGATGCTATAACAACTAAAGTCTTGGGAAAAGGAATATTTTGCAAATGCTATAAAGAATCAATAATACATTGCCTTGTTAAATGTCCTTTTATAGAAAAAGGATTGGTAGGCATCTATCCCCTCTAAGTATAATATGTGGTTTAACTTACCAACGTGTATATATATATATATAAAATTCCCAACAATGCTCATATCAAGAGATCATGGGACCGGGGTCCACATGGCATTAGCATGTACAATTTGTTCTGTCCTACATTGCTCCCGCTGACCAAGGCATTTTTGGACTCATATAATAGTCTTTGGTTCAGTTGGAACGCTAACAATAGAGGTATATAAACTTAGTCACCAGTTGACTTTGAGGAACATATGACATCACCACAACAATAGTCTTGTTGTGGTGCATGGAGTGGTAGATCGATGGTAATATATGATATCACCTGTTCATTTGGCCTAGATGATAGGCACATGGTAGTAGATACTGCTGGTTAATCCAGGTCCAGAATCATAGGCCCATCAAAAAATGGAGTACGTTGATTTGCAAGGATTCTGTTGGTCCTAGCGTGACTATGGTATGTCTTAATGACCAAGGTATAAATTCTATTTGGTGCATACAATAGTTTCCATAAAAGGGGATTTGATTCGTGTAAGATCTAAAAGCCGATGGAAACATTGTAAAAATCATGAATGTCATTGAACTATTATGGAAATATAGAAAAATTCAAGATGAGACGTCATGAAATGAAAGAATAAACTTCACTACGTAAGCAAGATTTATAATTGTTGTAGAAAGCTGATAACCATGTGACATTTGTTATCACACATGTCTGGAACACTTGGAACGAAAATACAAAAATAAAATAAAACACCACGTAATAAACTTATACATCCATATGATATTAAGAAGTGAGAAAGAAAGGGAAATGTATAAAATTCCGAACAACATATCTACAATCCCATAGAAAAAATGGTGAAAATGATGGAAGTCTTGAAACGAAACTTCATAAAATGTTAAAATTAATAAGCTGCAATACACACAAAAGGAATCATTATATAAGAGGAAGATCATCTATAATGGCTGTAGGACATTGATACTCATGTGACATACACTGTGGATGTCTGGAATACTAGTAGTTAAACAATTAAAAACAGTACATGATAAAGCACATCTACATAGAGTTAAATAACAAAATTAATATCCACATCAATGAAGCATATAAATCAAAACCACAAATCCATAACATTTAGAGTTATATATAGTACATAATCAAAGGTCAAGCATGCCCATATAATGATACTACTACAATAGATGTGATAATAACAAAGTAAAAACAGTCTCAGATGCTTAAAACCATCATCCGCACCTATAGGGATTTTGCTTCCCAAACCTCCATATCTTTCCAAAGAATCCAAAACCCGTCTACAATCTTTAAGAGATTCATAGGAATCTCTTTTGTTGAGAAATTTCAAATTTAGAAGGCAACGATTGTCCTGTTTCACAATCGCTGGCCGTGAATCTAAGCATGAGTAATGCCTAAGCCACTCCCACTTTCCATGACATGTGGAAGTGACTTAAGGTTGTCAGAAAGATAATATCTTAGGTTGCTAAACAATAACACAAATACAAAATGGATTACAACAATATTTGTATGAAACTTCTCACAGATTTTTGGGAATAAAATAGAGCAATGGTACCTATGAAGTGTTGACCAAGGCGTGTCTGGGACACTATCCTTAAACCTGATTTTGCATTCCCTTTTGGATCTCTTCCTCAGTGCAAAAGGGTTGTAGACAGTCAGACTCTAGGATTCAACGGTCTCAAGTACGTCCCTACTATTTTGCACACAATAGCAGAGGCCTAGCGAACTCTCTGCAGTGTTTTATTTCAGACAAACTTCAATTATATTTTATATGTAACAGTATGTTTTCACTTATGTATAATACACATATTCACTTGGGTATTTATAAAGTTGACTCATATAACTGTTGGAACTTGTTTATGGCCCACTATTTGCCTCCCAATAGTCATAAATGGCTACCCCATTTATTTGTCTCTAACGATCAAATAACGTATAGAGAATTTATGTTTTTAACAACCAAAAAACGGCTAGACAATTAACTTGTTTTCTTAACAGTAGAAAACAGTTTTCTCATTAAACAAATAAATCAAATAATTAAGAAACATGTCCATAAGGCATGTTCATGATTGAGCAAATATTCTCAATCAATGATTTGTCAATGCAATTCATTATACAAATTAATACATTATAATATAAATTAATTTAATATTTTTATCTTATAATTAATAAATCAAATTTATATGATCATTATTATTTTATTGAATTAGAATTAATATGTATTTAAATAAAAATATAGCAAGGGTTACACGTAGCCGCTCGTCTCTCTCTCTCTCACTCTCTCCCTTTATAAATTTAGCATAAACAAACCAAATAAAGGGGATTTGACGTTAGAATTTTATATGAGAAAAAAAGAAGAAAGAGTCTTGGCTATTGTTGTTGCATGTAATCCAAAGAAATCTCTAACGACGACGAAGAAGAAAACTAGCGTGTTATTTGTCTCTTAATCTCTCTTTCTTCCTTCTTTCTACGCATATGGTTCTTGAACTCGACTCTCTTCCTGAGAGGAGCACATCCTATATTTCTTGAAACCAAGGCTTTGTTGGATCCGCACTCTCTGTAGAGGGAGATTCTTGATTCAACCGAGTAACATCCTCTTGTGATTCAATATTCTCCTAGAGAGAAATCACCTTGATCTTTTGAGTGATTTTTGTTTGATAAAACCTTTTATAATGTCGTTATGTTGTCGGACTTTTTTCAAAATTAAACACTGAGACTTTTGGGCTTCAAGAACACATCGAGGTGTCATCTATGCCAGAGAATGCAAAACCAAAGAGAAAAAGGCTTCTACCTCAACCATCTTTTAAGAAATGTGATAATGACACATTCTATGCTTGGATGAATTAATTAACTTAACTCTAAAGCAAAGAAGACGAGAAAAACTAGAAAATCACAACTTGATGACTGAACCGCAACTGATACTGTCTGTCGTGAGTGAAAGTTGATTGCGACTACCTGGAATGTTGCGACTGACTTGAGGCTCACCACTGAGCAATTGAGTTTTATGCTTAGATGAACTGGTTTACTCTAAAGTGAAGAAGATGAGAAAAACCAAAAAATACCGCAACTGATATTGCCGGTCTTACTGAAAGTTGATCGTGACTATTTGGAATATTATGATTGGAAGAGGGGCTCACGACTGACCTAAGGTTTGTGACTGTCCAAGCTATCCACGAATTAGCAGTTGGGAAGCAACTGACTAGAGCTCTGCAACTAACCTAGGAAGTCATGACTAAATACTACTTGCGTTAGATAGTCTCATTTACTACCGAACATGAACCTGGGACTGAACTTTGGTTGGCGACTGATTTGGTAAATATTTTTTAACTATTCCATTTAATTTTATTTTCTCCATCACATTAAAACTAACATCTTAACCTTTTACATTTGCGGTAGAATTCAAGTTCCAAGCAATAAATTACAAGGATTCAACATACCATCTTCTAACATTGAATGATGGATATTTCACTAGTACCTAAGGGACAAATGCTCTTTCATTCTAGTTATCATACCTTGTATTTCCTTCATATAATAGTTAGGGGTGGACATGGGCCGGGCCATGGTCAGCCCAAGCCTGGCCCTATAATTATGGACCGGGCTCAGGCCGGGGTTTGGGCCTGTTAAATGTTATTAAACTTAGGCCTGGGCCCAACCCTAATTAATTGATCGGACTTCGGGTAGGCCCATGACTTTCAAAAAAATTAATGTTGCGATGTAGGTTTGAACTCTAAACCTAACCAAGGTTCAAAATTTCGATTTTGATAGATTTTTCGTCATGAGGATTAATGGAAATTTCACTAGAATGTTTCGAAATATTATAAAATTTATGAAAATTTCGATGTGAACTGT
>JAOXJP010231133.1:0-10678 GCA_025762735.1 Platanus orientalis | reverse complement strand
GACACAGACTGCTACAAACTTTGTAGTGTATGCAATATTTGCCCTAGTGTCATTTGATGATCACTTATTTTTAGAAGTTCCAGGAAATTAATACACTTTTTGACATAATTGAACCTAAATTTAGGTTGCCTACGCACCCCACTTTAAAGATCAAGGCAAATGTAGTTCATTTTCTCTTTTTTCATTTTTTCATTTTTTTTCTCTTTTTTGTTCTTCTTCTATTTAAATTCTTTTTCTCCTCTTTTTCTTCTTCATTTTTATCTTTTTTCTTAAAGGATATAGGAAGACTTAGACTCTATATTCATTCCTAAAATAAAGCACTCTTAACCTTGCATATTTCTCTTTTATTGTTTCGAAAGATAAAGAACTATCACTTTGGTTTAGAAGAGCACCCTATGAGCAATGGTTTGAAAAAAAAAAAAAACGCTCTCTTTCAAGGTTCAAATTAGTTTACTAGCGATGGTAATTGAATGAGACATTTAGGGTTCAGATCGGCCAAAAATGGCATCCCATCCCATCTATAAGCATTTGGGGTTTATCTCTTTCAGTCATTGACATGACTTCCTCAAAACTTATGAATGATGGGGGTTAGTTGTTTAATTTAGGACATACTTGCCACACATTATTCTTTTTTTGTGTTTTTTTGTTTGTTTGTTTGATTTTGTTTTTTGTCAATAAGCATCAACCCATCCAGTTGTAGCACAATAAAAAGGAAGCTAAGTGCATGCTTGTCGTCTAGGGGAATTCTTAATTCAATCAAACTAGTCATCATGCCCCAATCATGTGATGTCAAGAATCTCTTCACTGAATGAGAAAACTTTGTAGAACATTGTTAGTGCTTGTCATTACGGCTTCATGACGCTTTTAGCTTGGATTTTGGCCTCATCGGAGTATTCAAATCACGCACCCTTTCTCGGAGAACCCAAGTAACCAAACCAATGCTTGTTTGGTCATTCTCCACTTATAGGTAGACACATCCTTCTTCAAAAGGTGAGAAGACCATGATTTCTTTTCTGACAACCATCATTCTATAAAGACTTATTCTAATACGCATCAAACCCTTATTGAATTCAGTTTATTATTGTTAAATTTTATCAAATTTGAATGTTCATAATAAAAATTAATAAACCATTTTTCTTTTACATGGAATTTGATTAGTGGTTTAGCAAAATTTTCCTTGAGATTGAGCACCAAAACCTACCATTGGAGGGCATATGCTAGACTACAATCATTTGACTGCAAGAATGGAACCCTTTTAGGTTTTAAAAATTCATTTAAAAACTAATGCAACATGCAATACAGGCAAATGATGCACTTTTAAAATGCTACATGTTTTTTCAAAACCCCTAAAAAAAATGCTCCTATTTCGAAAACATGTTATGATTAAGACTCAATGTTGAAAACATGGCAAATTTTTTTGTGTGAAATTCATTTTGAAAAAGTAATAACTTTATTTTTAGAATAAGGCATGTGTGACAAAAACACTACTTATGTACATACTTGAAAAGAAATTCATTTTGATATGAAAATTATTTTTTACCCTTTAAAAAAATTGTTACCCTTATTTTGAAAATATGTCACCCAAGGCACACAATGTTAGTTGTTTTCAAAATATTTTTAAAATATGATCTTATAAAGGGATTCTTGGGAACAAGAAAAAAACAAGTGAGAAAAACCAATGCATGACTTTTTAAAATGTGATTTTGAAAACCTATCTCTACTTTATATATGAAATAAATGGTGATCTTTGGTTAGCTTATTTTTGAAATCATGATGCATGAAATGTTGACATGAATGCAGCTTGTTGAATTATGCTTATTTTTATTCATATTTATTCATTAATCATTTTAAGGACAGTCAGCATGATATGACACTCAAGGAGATCTTATATTTGTACAACCTTGGATAAACAATTCGTTAAATCTCTAATCACAATTCATTGAGATTTATTCTCAAGTGAGATTTCGTCATGTGACGGTACCAAAATATTTTCTTCGAAAGGTTGTGCTTGGGATTAATGTCTAAGCTGCCTATGTACCCAGTAACAAGAGGGTCCGGGATTAAACCAACCGTAGTTTTTTTTTTACATTTTGGTAAATAAAAAATGATAACTTCCCACATTCAATTGTTAGACTTCATGTCACTCTCTACTTTGTCTTCAACCTCGAGCCCTTTGATCATCAAGGAAATGAAGGATTTTACTGGACATTGGATGTCGGGGTACAAGGGTGGGAGGCTGGCTCAAAAATAATTATTCCCTGATCTATCAAATTTTGGATATGGTGCTTAAGCTAATAGCATCATTCAGTAGCATGACCAATAGCGTAATGGTAAGCACAATACACATCTTGATTATATATTTTTGGGAGAGGGTTTGGTAGAAGGCATGAAGGAAGTAGTCGAAGCTATCCGTGCTTAACCAAGAAAGTTAACATGTGAGTGAGGGTGTAAGGAAGTGGGGTGAGCTCCCTTCTTTTTCTCTTCCATTGTTGTTGGAAAATAGTAAGGGATGGTTGGGTGAATAAAGAATTTTTTTGAGTGGGCTGGGCTTGAACCAAATACATTGGTGGGCTGAGGATGGGATAGATTACAAGAGGCATGACAACGAGGACTGGTCCTTCGATAATGTTTGATTTTTCGTCAATGTCTTTAATCAAACCCTCTTTCATTGCCTTCTCAATCCTTACAACAACTTTGAAAATGATTTCAAAATTCGAATGCATTTGAGTCAACAACATCACTTGGTAGGTTGTGCCTAGAGTCTTCAAAAATGTTTCTTTCACTTCGTCATTCTCTAACGACACCTTTTAGCTAATTACAACTTGTCTCCAAATGAATACATTATCTTATATGCTTTCATTAGATTCCCCGTTCATCTTCTCTAAAGATGCATTCTGGGGACGTAATCCAAGATTGAAACAGAGATGGTTTAAGGACGCTGTCAGGGGTGCAGTTAGAAACGGATGGAGAAGAACTGAATCAGTGGGAGGGATTGCCAAGCTTGCTGGTTGAGGAAGTAGTTGAGCTTGTATTGTCCTTTGGTGAATATTGACATATGGAAGGGATGGTTAGACCACAATAAAGGTTTCATTGATTATCTTATGTTAGATACTCTTAAGACTTTGGACTGTGATTTGACTTGAGAGATACTTTGCGAATTCTTACTTTCCATGGTTGCAAAATACAAAATCTTTGTAAGTACCAGGTCTACTAAGTAACTTTTGTCTCACTCATGCTGACTGATTTATGTTATTAACATGATTATCATTAGCATTTAAAGCTTTTCTCCTTTAAAATGAAGAAAAGAAAAAAAAAATCAAAGTCGGAATCCATATCTCTGAAAATTAATAAAACATGTACTTGAAAAGAAAAAAAAATACATCCTAAGATCTAAGTCCTTAAAGAAAAAACAAATGACATGCTCTACCCTTGATAGTGACAGTGATGGTTGATGATTCGATTCATGTCGTTAGTCGGTTTATTTCCATTGATGTTGATTAGTTTGAAGTTTGTGATTCAAGTTAGCTTGATCAATTCAGAACATTAGTTTGATTAGATGATTATTCTTAGGTTAGCTTAATTTGAGTTGACTCATTTGATTCGAATAAATTTGAAATGATTTGTTTATGGCTAACCCATTTTGGGTTGGCTTGGCTTGAGTAGGATTATTTTGCTAATCTTAATTTAAGGCTAACTTGATTTAATTAAAATTGACCTAGCTTTGTATTGGCTTAATTAATTTGGTTTGAATTGATTTTAGTTTTTTTTATTTGGTTCAAATTGGTTTAGTATAATTTGATTTGCTTTGGGTTGATGTGATTTGAATGGATTTGGTTCAGGTTTACTTAGTTTAGGTGTTACAGTCTTTTACAAGTGGTCTAAGGCTGGGTTAATTTGGCTTGATTGTAGTTGGGCTTGATTTGGGGTTAATCATTTGAGGTTGAGTTGATTGGACTGATTTGGTTTAAATTGGCTCTTTATGGATTAGCACTATTCATTTAATTCATTTTAGACTGGCTTAGTTGGGGTTTGTTTGGTTTGGTTTTATGATTGATTTGATTAGAGCTTAATTTGGTTGAGGTTGATTTAATTTGATTTGGGTTAACTTTGTTTTGATTGGTTTTATTTAGGGTGACTTGGTTTTGGATGATTTAAGTAAGTCTAGTTCAAATAAGACTAGACTTTCATAAATCAAATGGGAGCCCCCCTTTTTGTTTAGGTTGACTTAGGTGGAATACTTTAATTATTGACTTGAGTGGTTAAGCTTAGGTTGCATGGTTTAAGGATGACCTTTTTTAGTTAACTTTAGTTTAGATTGGTTCAATTTGATGGTTGGTTATGGACTTGGATTGGTTATAATCAGATTGGTTGATATTGGGTAGGCTAGATTTAAGTGCAAACTAGTTTAATTTATTACCTATGCAAAGGGTTACTAAGTATGATGAGAGTATGCATATATACATATAAATTAGAAAAATCAAAAATACAATAAAACTTTTAAAAGATAGGTGAAAAAAAGTAAAACAAAAAAAATCAAAAATGATTTAGACCATCTACACTTCACATAAGTTCAAACAAATGGAGAGAGGGTTCTCTCTGACCTAGACTTCTAATGATAAGCTAAGTTAGTGTCTTATTACTAGCCTAGTTTATGTCTAATGCATACGGTTTGGTTCAATGATCTAGGCTTAGGTCTCCCATGCCTTTAAACCTCATCAGTCCATTTTTTATCCGAGTCACAGGTTGGTGGCTTGGGTTGAAGATTTCTGCTTGGCCATGGAAAACACAGTAACCATGACTTCCACTTTAAACCCCTCTTATTAGGATTCGGCATTACCCGGTAGGACGTACCATGCAGGTATGCCATGTAATGTGTGCATAGTGCTAATGTGTTTTTCTAATTGCTCCTAGATTCGTTTGAAAAGAAAATTAACACACAATGTGTACATGCTCAAAAGTGGTTTGCAACATTACATGATTCTTATCCTAGAAAAGAAAAAGCAAATAAGACAAATATATCACATGCTACCTAGGAAAGCAGTAAATTCATTTAATCATGAAAGTAAATAATTGACTTGACCTAAGACTGTAATGGACTTATTTCAAGTTGAATAATAAGTCCCCAGTAGAGTCGCCATTCTGTGGACCTCAATTTTTGCATGACAGGTAAATCACTTTGGAAAGGGACTTAATTATCGCAGAAAAATCCCACAATGTTTTGGAGTGGCCACTAGTCTTTTTAATGATGTGACTGGACATTAGTTTTGAAAACAAAACAAGTTTAAGTTTTGAAAATGGTTTGAAATGTCTGATTCCACACTAAAACTGATTAACTCCCAAAGATTCTTAGGTAAGTTGTTTGTTTATGAGTTGGAGAAGGTGTTAGGCACCCCACTTCATCCGTTTTCGCGGTTCCATACTTTAAACCCGTTACAGTCTAAGGGTCAATCTTGATTAATCAACTATTCATCTCATCCATTGCTTTTTATCTCATTTTATTGAGATTAAGCAGGGAACCCACATGTCATTTCTGTCAAAATTTTGGTAGCATAATGGCTGTAATATGGACCCCCTAGGGATGAATAGTGATATCCATGTCACTTCTTCAATAACCTAATAGTCCACAATAACAAAAAGACACTCCAAATATATCATACATCCACTACATCATCACTGTCTACCGGATAGCTCCGTATCCATTCACATTAATATCATAGCATCCCTACCATGAGTATGTATCTGAATAAACTAAGGATGAATCACCACAAAGGAAACTTAAAAAAGAATTGAAATAATTTATGTACAAAGCCTTTCATATATCAACATAAACTATTCTATGTGAGTAGGCCACCAAGATGTACCAATTACCTGCTATGGCAAGCTCACACCCTAGCATAACAAAGCCCTTGAATATCTCCTGCATATAAATTAGTTAGCAATTAATTAAATTCTCTAATAAAATAAATGAAAATAAACTAAGAGAGCTAGATGGGTAAACATACCTTTTTTGATGTTTCTTTTCATGCAACCAAAAATATCATGCAAGGTTAGTGGTAGGTAATAAGAATTATTTGTATATGAGAACAACCAAAATAAATAAATAAATGGGTTGGAACTATTTCATTAGCTATAAAAAGAAGAAGATAGGATTCTAAGAAATTAATTTGAATTGTTAATTAAATTATCAAAATAAGGTGAATCAATATAAGAATAATATGTCAATTTAAAGAATGCATTATTGATTAAGTTACTGACTCAAATCAGGGTCCAAATAAAAGACCAACTAAACCTCCATTAGAACCAATGAGTCCGCCTTGAGATCCTAGATTCACCTAAGTTTTCTTAAACACAAAATGAATGAATAGTCATAAACCAAGTAGCACAACTATGACTACAGTTAAAACAACAGATCCAAAAGCAAGGTTTTATGGGCATTCTTATATATATATATATATATATATAGAGAGAGAGAGAGAGAGAGAGAGTTGTTATCTGTGCTGCACTTCATGCGAGAGACATGGAGTTTAGATAATCTCAAGGGAAAACATTTACATGACCAATCTTAGTGTGGTCAAGAAAATTCAATAAGCAATGCCACATCAAGTTCTTCTATCTTTAGTAATTCAAAACTAAGTCACAAAGAAACAATCTATATTCTTCACTAAACAAAAATTTCCACATGAACTCATTTGAAAATATAAATAGCACAAATTAAAAACTACAGATTCCATTGTACCTGTCGTGTTTGTGAAATGTCATCATCTGCAGGAATAATGGGAACTTTCTGAGGCTTCCATCCTAGCTCAACAGGACAACGAAAAGTAGCTTCATTGATTGCTTGATGCTCAATAGCAAACCTTGATGCACCACTGTTAACTCCTAAGTGAAGCCAAATAATCTGTCCCATGTTTGATGATTTAGAGTCTTGCCCAAATACAACTGACTCCAAAGTCTAATAAAGGGGAGCAAATGCCCCCTGTCTAGCAGTCTCGAGTACATTGCAAATTCCAAGGATCAGACCCTTTGGCAAACCCTATTTCTTCACGAACTCTTTCAAATTACTGACAATTGTCTCAATTGGATTCTCTGCAACTCCATGGAATTTCTTAAATCCAGTCATGTGGATTGTTACAACTGGAGGCCCTTCAGATCCCATTTTAGCAAAAACTAAAAATGTAAATGACTGATGTGTTACAGAATTCAAATTGTAATAAATACCTTGTTACTTGCCTAAAAAAAAAAAAGGAACTAAGTGAAACAGTGGAAGAACTACAAATATTAAACATGGTCATAGAGGACATTCTTATTTCTATCATAAAACACACTCCTTGGACATTCTTATCTCCAATATAATACACCCTCATTGATTTGAGGAAAACCCCAGAATTTTGAAGCACATAATAATCTATATGTTTAGTATTTAGTCACTAGATAAGAACACAATTTAATAATAAATTTTGGGTAAACACTCAAATGACCAAACCCCAGAAAGAAATTTAAAAATACAAAAAAAAAAAAAAAAAAATCTAAATTATAAGATAAAATGAACCCTATAAAAAAAAAGAAAAAAATCTGGTGAGATAAGAAACAAGACATAAAACCAACTTCCATGAGGAAAAAAAAAAGAGTAGAGACTAAAACCAAAATATGCAAAACCCAATACCCTGGATATAAGAAGAAAAGAGTAACAACATAAGGAAATAGGGTATATAAATATCTAAGAACAAAGGATATGCTCAGAAACTAAATGCCGATTGAAAAGTGAAGAAGTTGAACAAGATGAACCGATTAAATCCTCCACATGATCAAAGAATCAATACTCAGAAACCCACTCTCTAAGAAAATCAGAACTCAAACAATATAAACAAAATGAAACTGATATAAAAATTAGCCACTACATTTGTCCCTTTTTGTAAATCAAATTACTAAATCTACAATTTATGTCCATTACATTTCATGCCAAGCTAACTACATCATAGTGGATTGAAACAACGAACATCACTTGGTCTTATTTAACACTTTCTAATATCACCAATAAAAGAGGCAAAGCTAGATTGCAGAAAACAATAACCGAATAACTTACAAAAAAAAAAGAATTTTCATTAACTAAATACATCCAGTACTTCATAATTGAACCAAAAAATAAAAAATAAAAATCATCATGACACGAATCAAATAAATAAAATATAAGGGAAGGGTATCATCTTCCCTGATGTAGCACAAAGTGTGATGAACTCCTTGACCTGGGCAGCAGTCCTCCTTTTGAAGGAAATATCTTGTGAGAGAAAGACGAAGAGAGATGGGAGGCGGATGGTACAGAGAGGCGTGAGGGAGAAGAAGTAGGAGATGGTCAGTGTAGGGAAAGCCATGAGGGAGAGATTGAGCATGAGGGACAAGGAGTGGTGAAGGCTTGCGATGATAGGGGCGTTGTGGAGAGGGTTTAGCAGGGTATGGATTTAGAGCGAGATGATGAGAACCGGTCATGATCATTGTGGGTGAGGACGAAACCTAACTCTCCCTTCTTCCTTTGAGAGAATCTAGTTCTATTCCTCCTTGTTGCTGCCCCCCTAGGTTGCTGAACGAGCTCCCCCTCCCTATTTTGCATTCATTGGGATTTTTATAGAAGAGAACAGGGGTGGTCTTCGATGCTCTGCTCTGTGTGGTCACCATCAGCTTAGCTTGGGTGAAGAGACTGATCTCATGAGGTGGTAGGAGGCGATAGCGACAAGAGAGTAGTTGATCCTTGGTTTGGGGACTGAGGCTTTCGCAAGAAAGGAAATAGGCAGAGAGGGAGTAACGGGTTGGAGAGAAAGGAAGACGGAAGTTTGAAGAGATTGGAGCGGAAAAGGGGACTTAGGACTTGGGACCTGGGTTTCTCACCTGCGAGGAGAGAGAAGCAAAGGGCAAATCGCCCCTGATCTCCCTCGTAGAAGAGAAAAATGAATCCCCCCTGTTTTTTTGGGTTCTAGAGCTTTCACGAAAGGAGAAAGAGGGGGAGACCTAAGGGAGAGTCAAGGGAGGGGGTGTCTGCGATTTTGCTGAAATGAAAGAGAGAAAGGGGTTTTCACGAGAAAGGAAACAAAGGGTAGGGAGGGAAAGAGAGAAGAGGAGAGACGGGGAAGAGAGGGAGAACCGGGGAGAGAGTTGGACACAGAGAGGGTTTCCTCTTCGTTAGGGATGCATCCAGCTAGAAAAGAAAGAGCAAAAAAAAAAAAAAGAAGGAAAAAGAGAGAAAAAAAAGAAAAAAAAAGAGAAAAAAAAAAGAAAGAAAGAAGGAAAAGAAAAAGAAGAAAAAAATAAAGTAAAAAATAATAATAATAATAAATAAATACAAATAAAAAGATAAAAAAAATTAGGTGTAAGGTATGTAAATAATATATATATATATATATATAATAATATTTAATAATATTTTTTGAAAAATAAAATACTATTTTTCATAAAGAAAGATAATAGATATGAGGACTGGACCAAATGAAGGAGAGGACTGGTTGGGGGTTCGACTGATAGGGGTTGGCTCGATTAGCTAGTGGATTGCGAAAAATGAGTAGGGACTGCTCTGCCCATTTGCTGACTCGAAGAAAAGCGCCGAAACTAGGAGTTGTGCCAAAATTAGGTGTTTACAATGGGCCTGATTGAGAAGAACACAGGCCTCACAATTGAACCATCCCATGCTAGCAAGACCACAGTACACACCTCTGTAGTGACCCTTTTCTACACTCTGGTTAAGAAGGTGTCCAAAGTCTTGAAGAACTAGAAGACTTTAGCTTCTAATCAGAAGCAACTCACAGCATGGTACAATGCTAATCACCCTGAACATCCCATACACTTAGGATCCATGAGTGGATCTGATTCTTTCTAAGCCGAGGCTGAGGCTAGATTTGAGGTACAGTCACCTCAGTTGTGAGTAGATCCTCAGTCTGAGGATGAGGTCCCTGTTCTATGAGCTGTAGAGGTAGTTAGAGAGGAGGTAGCCCAGGCTGATGGAGCTTAGGATGTTGGTGTTGCTACTACCACTGAGGGAGATAAGGGGGACGATGGCAATGATGATGAGGAGGATCATCAGTTTGAGAGAGTTGAAAGAGTACCTACTGTTGAGAGCAATGACTTTGAGTGATTTTGATTTCATTTTTGCTATTGCTCATGCCCACTAGGGGCCTTACTTGCTAGATTCCTTCTTTAGATATCTCATGGCATGTACTTAGGGTCCAGTTCTCCATTGGAACATTGGATGTAGCCCTTTGGGGCATTTTGTTTATCATATATGCATATATTATCCATTATTCCTTTCTTCTCTCTATCTTTGGCTTATCATTGCTTGTTTATATTTCTCTTTACTTATGCTTTTCAATTATTTCCAAAAAGGGGAAGAAATATATTCAATCCATATACGAACTTATGGAGATGATGAGAGAGTGAGGGGGAGTCATGTGTGAGTGAGGGGGGGTTACTCAATTCACATAGGACACACATGAGATGCCCAAGTAAGACACACATGAGAGGCCCAAGTGTGTGAGATTTAGTGTCATATGTATTCCTTCATACTTAGTAAGAGAGCACTAACATAGGGGGAGTTATTTTTAAAAAAATTATCAACTTAAAATGCAAAACAACTCATTTTATGCATAGTTACACATATTCTCTCATTCCTTACTTTATGTACATATATTGTTTATTT
>JAOXJP010231132.1:0-10678 GCA_025762735.1 Platanus orientalis | reverse complement strand
GCCTCCACCACCACTACCACCATATCCTCCTCCACCACTACCGCCACCTCCATAGCCACCAGCACCTTCGCCGCCATAGCCGCCTCCACCTCTGGACGGCGGAGCAGATTCGTCCCTTCCGGAACCATACATCCCGGACATTTTTAGGGTTTACTTAGGTTCTTTCTTCTTCTTCTTTTTCTTTTTCTAGAGAGAGAGAGAGAGGACGGGTAGGTTTTTGAGAGAAGGGAAGAAGGTTTGGGGAATGGCAATATACCCAAATCAGAATCCGCATTCCGCAGAGCTAACGCTAAGAGGAGAACCTCGCAAAGGGCAAATACGGAATAGATCTAGCGTCTATACTCAGCTCTGTATACCCTTTGCGATCCCGATTGGATGGCTTTTGTTATATCCGGATAGTTTATCATAAACCTCATTCTTGCATAAACCGTTGGATCCAAAACTTGCTGTTGAATATTTCGATAGCTCTTTATTAATTTGTCATTATTCTATTCTATTCCTTATATAAAAAGATTCCCATCCAGATATTTTGGCTTAGGGTCTACGATAATGACTGTAGACGTAGGCCTATTCCATGATTCCATCACGCTACGTGAGGGCGTGTTTGTTGTGCGTGAATATAGCATGCTCATTTGATTTTTCACAGTTTAGATCTGTCCGGCCTTCGTATGGCCTGTCAGGACCTGCCTGGCCTAACAAGTCGACACGTCATCAAACAGGGGCTGTTTGGATCCTGTCCGGCCTCTTTTTTCATTGGGAAGAAAATGTTCTGTAATTAAAAAGTGTTTGTAGTGTGCATGGTGAATGATAAGCTGATATGTGTTGTGTTTGGGATTTAAAAAACTTCCAAAAAAGTATTCAGATGAAAAAGTAGGTGTTCCAAAAGACACCAAATTCAAAAACCTATCATGCATCATCAATCAATGGCATGTTTATAGAGGTATGTGTCAACACACACAATTATTCTCATTTTCCATGACAGGCCATAAGGAGGACGGAGGGGATGCAAACCGTAATTTTAAACCAACGATTTTTTTTTTTTTTTTCATCTTTGGATGGGCCATTTTTGTTTAAACATTTCTAACTTTTGATGAAGTACATGGTTTTTGGTTTTTCAAAGATGAGCAATGTTAAATCTAGGGCTTTAAACAAAGCAAATATGAAGCCGATACAAATTGGAAATAGACATATTCATATTTGTTTTACTTAATTGAATATTGGATCTGAATTCAGATATCTATATATATATTTAAAATAAAATAAAATAAGATTTCTATTTGTATTTGTTTATTTAACCGAATTTTGGATATGATTTTGGATACATCCTATTATATTTTATGTCATAAAATTAAGTTTTTGGGTGGGTAATATAAATATTTTAAGACTAAAAACATGGGATGAAGGACAAAAGTGAAGAGGGATGGGACTCTTAGTAACAACAATAAAAATAAACTGAGACTAGAACACTCTAAAGAAGAAGACAATATTGAAGATTTTTGCACCGCTAATTCAATAATGAACGTGAAGATGATGAAGATAATAGGAGCCAAATCCTCTGCACCGGGAGTAGGATGTGAAGGGTGCACACACACTTGTGAGAGGAGACACCCTACACCCAATACAAAGGATTTCTCATAGATAATGGCAATTATAAAGATGGAAAATGACCAATGGAGTTCAACCAAAGAAGGGGAATAGGCTAGTGGGGAGGTTCCAGCTAAGGGCTTGGTATTAATATATAAATATGGCATTCTATGTATTTAGTTATATTCTTTTTATTGTATCATCTTATCTATAACCTTAACTTTGAATAATCATGTATGTATAATAAATAAAATTACATAATATACTAATTTAAACGAATACACATATTCAGCTAGAGTGGAGGTATATATATCCATATTTGATTCTTATAAATGAATATTTGTTAAACGAAGCGAATATTTAAATGAATCAAATATAAATGCATCCGAATTCGCCTTAAGTGGATTGAATATAAACTGGAAATGGATGTTTAAGCATATAATTGACAACCTTAGTTAAAACCCAACACAACAAAAGCTTGATATGCCATACATGTGAGTTTTCCTACATAAATCTTGTGCCATTATCATAGGCTATAATTGTTGTTAAATCACAAGCACATGTGTTTTTTTCTTACTATTTGTTAATTTCTTCTCACAAACAAAAAAATTTCAAGTTAATTTTGTCATTTCTCCTATTCTTTGAATGCTTATAACTTACATTAACACTACAGCTATTAGACTTTGATCTTCATAAAAAGGGAAGGGGAATAGTACGAGGGACACATAGTCATATCCAACTATCATCTGGCAATTTCCAAGTACATCAAGTTGGAATCAAATAAAAAATAATAATTTACCCGAATGCTCAACAATTCAAAAATTTCAGGTGATGATTATCTTGAAATCTCTTCCATTATGCTACTTCAAAATGTGAACAAAGGGAAGTACAATAGAAGTCTTTTGAAATCATACCACCATATCGGTCCCTTGAAAGGGATGCTAGGCCTAGTCCTTGGGGAATTAGGTATTTTTTTCATAGGTTTTATGACTCTCCTTTATTCCTTTTGAGGAAGGGCAAATTCATCAAAGAGGATTGTGTCTGCTCCCCTTAACTAATGCGAACCTCCGTTTTGTGTCAAGGGGCAGACACATCAGCACCAAAAAATGATGTGTCCCCCCAAAAAGTGTAATTCACTTTTTGGTGCTGATGTGTCCGCCTCCTGATGTGAAGCAGAGGTAAGTGTTTTTAAGGTGAGCAAACATTTAAGTGGCTCATACCCTTGCGAAGTATGGAATGCTTCACTCAAAGTCAATGACCTAGTTATCCTTCTTCCCTGTGCAAAAAGAGAGGTAGCAAAAGATGTAAGCATGTTGGCCCTTGTTCATTAGGTTGCAATAAATATTTTTTATTCTAAAAAGAAAGAAAAAAATTGAAAGTGTTAGAAGAGTCACTGCAATCTCCAAGCCCACAAGTTCACAACTCTCCTACAAACCCATGAAGGTGGGAGTATGGCAACCCAAATGCCCTTGGTTTGAGAACAATTGAAAAAGAAATGATTTGCACTCTCATTCTGTCCTCCCAACAAAAAAGAAATAAGGATTTGACATGACTCTTGACCTCATGAGCTCCTGAGTATGGTATAGCATCACACTTTGTGAACCAAAAAGGAAAGAAAAAAACTATAGTATGGCAGTCCTAATAGGCAGCTAAAAATTGTGCAAATAAGTGCATATACCTTTACAAATTTATAAGTCTTTGAGGTCATACATATGCCTTACACCTACAAATTAGGCTCATCAGTATGAACAAGCTCACTAAACCAAGGGGTAGTGCAGTTGGCTAGGATCACGTTTAAGGAAGTGGAGGTCCTGACTTCAAAACAAACCCTCTTGGGGCCACTTGCCCAGACGTTAAAAATATATATCCATATTCTAGTACGTGGGAGAGGCAAGGCGCTAGGTGCTCTAAGAGGTCTGGATACCTCAGTTATAAAAAATACCAATAAAAAATCTACACAAGAACTAAGTTGAGTATGATTAAATTAAAATATAAATTTTCCATGGCAAGTAAAAAAAAAAGACCTACATATGGAGTGACATAAAAAAAAACCATACAATGCATTCTTTCCAAACTAAAATAACATGGATATCCAATCATCCCTAAATCTAGGGATTGAAAAGATTCCACATTTGATCTAAAAATACTGATTTTTCATTAAGTAAATTAACCCTCTCGGGCCCTAAGGTGTTAGGAGAGGTATGGGTTAATATACGTATTATATTTCAGCACTCTTCAACCAAGCAACAAAGGAGTCCCAAGAGACAAGAAAAAGTTTCAAGTCCAAAACATCTTGAAGATTCTCTATGCATTTGAAGCATTAAGGTATACTTTATGTTCTCTTCATTGGCTATAGTTCACTGAAAAAGAGAATAAAACTCATTGCAATCTCAAAAAACATAGCTCAATTCAGCCATAGTACTAAGATCATGGTGTTTTCTCTGTTGTGGACCACATGAAGTCCATGCCCTTGGTCTTTTGTCAACAACAATTAAGGGTTCTCTCTTTTGTAAAGAATGTAAAAAACAAAGAGTGTGTCCCGTCTCTTAGAATAAAGAAATTCATTCTAATAAAGTTGTTACATCTTTTGTATATTTTAGTATACGCATAAAAGTTGTTTCAACATCTATAGACAAGATCAGTCTATAGCAATCATTGGAACCCCTCATCTTAACATTTTATTGGACTGCATTGCCAAGTGTAGGAAGTTTTGCTCTCAATTTATATCTAACATGCAAATCTTGATCCTCTATGGCACAACTCACAACAATAACCACTATGGGTTTTATTTTTGGTAAGGAGCTTGAGCTCAATTCATTCAACTTGCAAGACTTTAATGATTACATACATCCATTGCAACAATGGTAGAAAAGCTTACTGGAAGATTATTAGAATTCCAAACTCAAGAGGTGTGCTCCTTTGCCATGATAGCTGCAATCCTAAATTATGATTTGGATTTTCCACGGGGGAGTGCTTTTTATATCTCTAAGAAGCTTCATTAAAGAGAGGTTATCTCCTTTATAGCAAAGTAGATTCAACAAATAGATATTGAACTAACTTAAAGCCTAGATTAAAAATCAATGCTTTTGCTTTTTCTACTAAGCACACATAGAGATCATTTGATTTGCCCGTTATAAAGGAGCATGTTTGTCTCTTACTAAAGTTGCAGTGGCATTGAAGTTTCTTACGGCTCCATCTACATTGATCTTAATTGTGCCAATTAGCGTTGGGCTCCGTTGTGTTAGAGAAGTGTTTAGCTACTTGGACTTGAGTCTTGGTGAGAACTATAATCCTTTTTTTTTTTTCTTTTCAAGGTAGGCTCTGTCCTATTACATTAAAGTGTAGAGGCATAGAGAATGATTGATTCCATTGAAATAAGCCTATGATCAAATATCAAATTGTTACGAGCAATCCATATGGGCCACAACAATTAAGCATATTCATAGCCTAAAATAGATTGATTTCATGGAGGTTGAATCCAATCCTAGATCCATTCTTTGAAAGATTTATTTTTCTCCTTGATAATCTCATACATGATCTGAACCAAACTACTTGTGCAAATTCATATATGAAGAAAATGTGCTTAGGGGTCTCCAATTGAAGCCCTCAATTTGCACTTAGTGGCTCTATTTTTTTGTTTAACTTTTGACATAATACCTCGTATTATATTTCTATATATATTTAATTCAAATTCAATATTATAATATTAATATTAATAATAACTATACAAATTTAATTTATTAATTACAATATAAAATTTATTTTAAGATTTTATTTTATTTTATTTGTCATTGATTGAGAATAATACCTCAATCATGGACATGCTTTTATGGGCATGTTTCCTATTTTATAGAAGATTCTTCTCCTGTAGCTAGTAGAAACTAAACTCATAAAAGTTTAGTCCCATATTGATTAGGAGTAAGAATTTTATCAAGTATAAATTATAAGGTAGTTTAATACCTTATATATTGTGCATTTGAGGTTATGTCACTCTACAGAACACATACACGAGCACGTGCTGGGCCATGATGTGTTGTGTACGCGTGCATGTAGCTAGAGGTCCTGAACTGGACTTCTAAAACCTCTACTTTATTTATTTGATTTTTTTCTTAATGGAAAATTTGTTTTATACTATCAAGAAAACGAGTTATTGGTATAACCATTTTTTGGCCATTAAAAATACATAAATGGTTTACCCATTTTTTGGCTATTAGAGACACATAAATGGTATAGCCATTTATGATTGTTGGAAGACAAATAACGAGTCATAAACAGGCTCCAAAAGTTATATGGGAAAACTCTATAAATACCCATGAGATCATGTATATTATGTACATGTGAAGAACATATTATTTTAGTATACATTAATTTCATTATCTGAAATTCGTTTGAAATAGAGCATTGCAAAAAGTTCACCAGACCACTACTATTTTATGTGATATAGCAGGGAAGTTACTTGAGACTGTTGAATTCTGGAGTTTGACCGTCTAAAACCCTCTGCATTGAAGAAAAAATTCAAAAGGGAATGGGAAATTGGGTTTAAGGATAGTGTCCCAGACACACATCAGTCAATACTTCACGGGTGCCATTTTATGTTTTATTCCCAAACCCTTGTGAGTAATTTTCATATAATTTTGTTATATTCTGTCTTTTTTAATTTATGTTATCGTTCTACACCCTAAGATATTATTTTCATAACATCTTGTAATAGGATGGCTTCATTAAAGCAATACCAAATAAACATTGCTTATCAAGAAAAGGAGAAACACCTGAAATGTATTTTGGTAACTAGAATTCCAACCGACTATTAAATATATATCAAAAACAGATTATTAGTAAGGTGCCTCCCTTGTGGGGGATGCTCTTTAGCATTAGATAGTACCTATACCATATATTGTATAGCCATGGGTCTCCTTGAATAACACTCTAACATTAGAAAAGACTTCCTTCACATGTGGGCCCCAAATTTAATTTGCAACCTATTTTCCTTCTCATGATTATGTCCACAACACAATTCCTATAAAATTGCACCCAAAAGCTTTTTGTTTATACATGGTCTCGCTTTGCAATATGAGTGACATGGTAAACGGATTCAAACAACTTATAAATCTTCCTCACAAAGTCACATTAGCTTATGTAACAACCCAAAAAAATTTTATGCTTTTGTTAAAAAAGACCAATGTAACACGTGTACAAGAATTTGCTTTTTATATAACATAACATTAAAAACAATAAAAATATCAAAGACTAAAACCATATCTGTGAACAACATTGTCACACAAAACCAAGAACACAAAGTTAAAAAGTTTAAGGAAGTAGGGGTGTTAACAAGCCAAGTTGAGCCAAGCATTGCCCATATTAGCTTAGGCTCGTCACATGAAGGCAAAGCTCAAGCTTGGCTCTCTAACTAGGAAAAAAAATGGTCCAACAGCCTAATGACCCATTAGCTCAATTTGTCTTGATATATATATATATATATATATTAATCAAACTTTTAGCAATCCGAGCTCAAGCAACCAAGCTTTTAGCAAGCCGAGCTCAAGCTCGTTTAGGAAACAAGTTTAAATCTAGTTATCTAGGTTCAGGTTCAACTCTTTGAGCTTAAAACAAGGCTTAAGCTCGGATCATGACAAGCCGTTCAGCTTGTTGACAGCCCTAAAGGGAAGGCTACAAATCCAGTTTTTTTTCTTTTAAAAAGACAAGAGATCAAGGCTTGTTTGGCAGCCACATGTAATATAATCATTTCATTTCAAATTTCCAAGGCATTTGTACCCATAAAAGTGATGGTTCAAAATGAACTCATTCAAATTTATACTTATTTGTTAACTAAAATTATAAATGAAGCCATCTCAGGTTTTTTTATAGAATGAAATGATATATGTTATCAAGCATAAAACCGAATAAGTTCATTATGAACCAACATCTTTGGCTACAAATGCATTGAAAATTAAATGAAATGATTACATTATAGGTGGCTGCCAAACACGTTCTTACAAAATGAAAAAGGGGGAAAAAGCAAACGAGGTGCCCCTTGTCAAGGAGCGGGCACATCAGAGCTGAAAAGTGATCTGTCCCCCCCCCCCCAAAAAAAAAAGTGTAAATCACTTTTCGGCGCTGATGTGTCCGCCCTCTATCAAGAGTCAGAGGTTAGCGGTTTTTAGGGGGACGTTCCCAAACCAACCTCCCCAAAAGAGACATCTCGCAAAGACCCACATTCTCACCCTAAAACAAAAAACCAAAAACAACCTAGAACCCAAAATCTAAAGGAAAGAACATCAAATGTGAAAGAAAAATCAGAACCCAAAAAACAAACATGAAAGAAAAAAATAAAATAAAATCTTACCTAATTCGAACTTCGTCTCCTCCATTAGAGAGATATTAAGCAACATTACTGTTTGCCCAACTTTTTGCAATCTTCTTTGATGAGCACAAATTTGGAATGTCAACCGTAAAATCTATTGTAGAGCCCGAGAGATATTGAACAAGCGAGCCTGCAGTGAATTAGTTCACTTTACTGATGTTGAACCTCAATAGTTCAACCACCTTGAAATGTGTGATAAGTAAAGAAATTTAAGAGAAAAAAGACTTTTATTGATTAATTAACCATGCTTACAATACCTCTAGTATGAGGTTTAAATAGACCATTACAGAGATAAAGATAGTAATCAAATCAACAAAGCTAACATATTAAAATCTAATCTATTTGTTATCACATACAATCTAATAAAATCTTAATATTTTATTTCCTAATTCTCCCCCTCAATATTCTATTTCCTAATACTCCCTCTCAAACATACGAGGATTTTGATAAAAATCTTCATGTGTTTGAAAGCCACAATCGATACCACTTGATCTGATGTACTTTCATGCCACTTGATTAAGGATGTTCATTGAAACCCAATAAACTAATTTGATGATACCAATGATGTTGAGTTGCAAGTTGATGGCTTGCTGTCACCATACCCAATGATGTCAACCAATTCTCTATGAACCTGATGTATTGGACCTACTTGGGTCAGATGTGTTCGGTGACTTGGATCATTTGGACCAAAAGACTGACCTTTATGGATCATAATATGGGCCTAGTCACAATGGATGAAAAATTACATAAAAAGTCGCCACACAACAAATATGATTTCCTCACACCTGGCATGGGAAATGGATCCAATACGTTGTATTGGTATTCCATTGCCATAATGTACTTTCCTCATGCATCGCATGGGAATTAGCATATTGGCTTATGCTTAATTTCCACAACTTTTTCCTGGTGAGTTCTTCACACATCGCATGAGAATGTGCCCCATACACTCCTCCCCCCCTCCTCCCCCCTTTCTAAGAAGGCTAAGGTGATACCATCTTAAAGAAAACAATTAACCATCTCTCCTATAACCCTAAGGTGATAGAAGAGGTTAGAGTTGATAAACTTAATAGATTTCAACAATAGGGTGTGAAGCAGAGATACCTGTGTTGGAAAATGGGCTCTATTTTCCTGGCCTGATAGACACTCAGGCATAAATGGTGAAGCCTAGATCCGGCCCACAAACTCTGTCACTCACTCAATTGAGCCTTAATACATCGGTGGGCTTGCTTACCCATTTGCAATGCCAATTATAAGAAATGGACAGCTTAGAGGACATACAAAATCCTTGACAGAACATTTGTTTGGTTGAATGAATTTAGCCATCCCAATCTAAGTTGTCTGTTCACTACAAAAAAAAAAAGCAAAAATTAAAAATTGTCCGTTTGCACTAGTGGTTAGCAACATGGTTGGTTGCAAACTGTGACATAGGCAAGCTTCCCTCTTGGGCTCTCGTGTCAACAAGGTAGCTAGGTTTGTGAACACTCCCCTAAAAACTGCTAATCTCTGTCCCTTGACAGGGGGTGGACACATCAGCGCCGAAAAGTGATTTACACTTTTTTGGGGGACGCATATCAATTTTTAGCACTGATGTACCCACTCCCTGACAGGGGGCGGTGGTTAGCGTTAGTTAAGGGGAGCGTTCCCAATCCACTTTGTGTGCCGGCAGGTCTAATTCCTCTTACTTATTGCAGTCTATAGTTAGTTTGATGCAAGCTTCTTTAAGTCATTTCCATATTATTCTCTCATCACTAAGCTCAGCTAGCTAAAAGCTTGGTTTGTTTGAGAATTATATATATATACATACACACACACTCGTGCAGTCACCTTCAATGACACGTTAGCATCATGCCCAATATTTCTTCTCTCAAGTTATCCTTACTCATATAACTATCTAATAAACATTTGAAGGCATTTTCGTCAATTGAATTACCCCGTTCTTCTCTCCCTCTGATTAGTGATTACTGAAACCTCCCCTAACTAAACCACTAATAATCGGCAAAGAAGCGGAAAACAGAAAACAGAACCTCCACAACAACTTCTGGTATAATGGAAACGGTGACAAGCGCAAATTCAACAACTTAAAGAAACTGGTGAGGAAGAAGAAGGGTGGGGGTGGTGACAATAGAGGAGGAGCATCGAAGGGTGCCATATTCATCTTCTCTGTTCAACCTAGAGAGAGAGAGAGAGAGAGAGAGAGAGAGAGAGAGAGAGAGAGAGAGAGAGATTTGAATCTTGTTATTTGTGGAAGAAAATGCAGAGGAAGAAAATGAGGTTGCACACCCCAACAAAACCTCTTGGATGCTTGAACGAAAAAGAATAAAAGCCTGAAAATCAGTTTTTGGTATATGGTTGGTGCCTTCTAGATGAAACAGTGGTTTGTTGCTGGTGTTCATTTAAAAGAAAAACAAAGTCCTTTAACGGTTGAATGAGTTGCAACCTATGGCCTCACCAAAGGTGGTTCTTCTAATCTCAAAAGCCCACCAGATCAAGATGATGAGAGAAAGAAAGGGATGGGAAGAGATAAAGAAAAACATGGATTGTGGGTAAGTGGAGAGGTCTTTTGTTAGAAGGAGGAAGATAATAACTATGAAATACCAAGAATGCTCTTATATCTAATTTGGACATAAAAAGAAACTAGGGATAAATTAGGCCCAAAAAAATCTGAATAGCTAAAGTGCCATTGAATATATATATATATATATATATATATATATATATATATATATATATATA
>JAOXJP010231131.1:0-10678 GCA_025762735.1 Platanus orientalis | reverse complement strand
TAAATGTTTTTAAATGTCCAATTGATTCATTAAGTTCCTAATGATAATGTTCTAATGACCATAGGGGTTAGACAGTGTTTATTTTATTATCTTGAAGGTCATTAAGGAATATTGTGAAGTGGAATGACATATTTAAAAAATATCTATAAAGAATGTCCTCATTATTATTTTCTTATCTTTGGGAGTTTAGTTGTAATATGTAATAGGAATTATTGCAATTAGTGGTATGCTAGTTTGTAATTAACAAAATATAAAGTGTCTTTAATGTAGTTTGATTTAATTAAGGATATTAGGCCCCACAGCCTAAGGATAAGAATCTCATAAGGATCCCACCCCCCCTAAGGTTACTTTGGCTTCTTAAATACTTTATAAATAGATGTACCCACGTTCATATAAGCTTTTGTAACTTTTCTGGAAGTAAGAAAAGCGCAGAGAATTCTAGAGTAGGTGTAGATACTTTGGAGACCATATCGGATCATCATCTTGTATCCGATTTAGCCTTTGAGGTATTCTTCTTAATTTTCCTTAATTAAATCCTAGGATTTCATATGGTGATCATGGGAAAAATAATGTTTATGATCTGTATTTTTATAAAAATTAATCAAAAAATTAAGTTTTTCAGAGAATTGAAATAAAAATGTACTATTCCTTTGTTCCACAACTAATTTATTCATGATTATTCCTTGTTTTAATTAGTATTTTGATTTCTATATCATTTTACTGTCAAGTCTTTAAAGTTTGGTAAGTTTCCTTCTTCTAATTACTAAATCCATGGAGGATTAATAAATTCTCATATTGATTTCTCTACTCCTTTGATTTTCTACACTTTCCTCCATTTTTTGTTACCATTTTAAAAGATATTACAGATTTTCATTATTTCTTGCTATAGATTTTGTGAGTTGGTGATTCTACGTATTCCATAGAATTATTCCTCCCATTATGCCTTGGTAGAACCCTTAATTACATGAATTTTTTTTATTTTACAAGTATATTGCTTGATTTAATCCATTTTGAGCATGTGTTAGCTAAGATTTACTCATTCTCTTTAATTGCTATCATGAGTCATTAAAAATTTTAAGTTTCTATTTATAATTGAATGTGAGAAAGATAGATTCTTGTGAAATTAAAAAGAAAAAATGATTACTACTCTTTATGCTTGATGTTTTCTTTGATTTCTTTATAGTTGAGACTCCTATTCATATCATCATTGCTAGTTGGTAGTCTTTATTTACTTTAATTAGTTTAAAGCTTTGTTTCTTATGCTATCTCATATGTTAGTTTCTCATTAATGTCATTATTATATTTTTCACTTGATTATATCTACTTACACTTGATTTGATGAGCTCTATATTAGTATTATTGCATCAACATGATTTGTTTGAGACTATTATACTATCGTTGGTTATAGAAAGTTAAAAAAAAAGAATCTCCAAGTATTTGGTTTTGGTGTAGGTGTGAGCTATTACTTTCTATTTGGTTTTAGGTATGAATTTTATATGGTGTCACTTATGAATTTCTACTACATGGACATCTCTTGCATTGTATCCTTATGCAGTTACATATTACTATATATATGCATGGATTTCAAAGTACCATTTCACATCCGAGGATTTTGTTTTAAGGATTTTTGCGGGCTAACCCTTGATACCCTAAGGGATTTTTTAGGGCTATATTGGTTTATTAACCCATTTTAGTTTAGATACCCAATCACCGGGTCACATTAATAGGTGAAGATGGCACTAGTTGCCCACCACCCTTGATGCCCTAAGGGATTTTTGCGGGCTAATCCTTGATGCTCTAGGGGATTTTTATGGGCTAACCCTTGATGCATTGAGAGATTTTTGTGGGCTACATTAGTCTTATGACCCATTTCTAGACTCAATCACCGGGTGGTATTAATAGGTGAAAATGACATTAATTGTCCAATATTTTTGTTCGAGATTTCAATTTTGTCAGAGACCCTACATGAGTTATATGAGATTTTAGTTTTGTAGAGACCCTATATGGGTTACATGATTTTAGTTTTGTTAGAGGTCCTATGTGAGTTAACCCATTGGATTTGTTATGAGGTGTTTTAACGAAATTTAGTTCAGAAACCCTTCATAGGTTGAGTTGTTTTGATCCGAGGTGTGTTTTGTTAAAAACTCTTCATGGGTCACATGAGTTTAAGAGTTGCATTAGGCTTACATGGGCATGCATCTATTTTGATATCTATTAGCTAAGGCAACCTATTTTAGAGGTGCTAAAGCCTAATTATTTATGAGTATTTTTTAAGCATACATTTGCATTACATATTGCACTTTCCTTATGAGCCACACTTTATTGATTTCAAATATAGACTCTTGTTGATTTGGCTTATTACTTCTACACCCTTATTAGATTCTAATCATTATTGTAGTTAGTTCAACTCTTATATGTTCATTTGTTCTGATTTAGTACTGTTCTGTACTCATGACATTTGATTTATTCCATAAAACATTATGTATGTTCTCTCACGGGCTTTATAGTTGACCCATGTTTTTAACACCATTTCAAGAGGCACCTCGTAGTGCATGATATTTCACAGGTTTGGTCCTAGTTATCTTGTTGGACGAGAGGACCGCTTTCCTTTTCTACTTTCTGTTTAGATATATTTTTCAGTACTTCATGTATGAAATGATGATGTATGAGACATGATTTTATTTGGATGTTAGTACTTTAGTTAGACAGTTGGGTGTATGTTAGTCAGTTGGATGGCCATTGATGTTACTATTTGCATGTTCATGGATATGCTTAGTCTGGAGTTTAGCAGCTTATTTGATATAGATATTTGGTGTTACTAGTTACTTTTCGCTGCATAGTTTAGTATGCATGATGGTATATTCCACTGCACTTGATAATAATGAGTGTTTCGTATGATTATATTTTTTGCTGCAAATGTCTGGTAATTGAGGATAATTAGTTCGATAAAAGAATATATATATATATATATATATATGTAAAATAAATAAGTAAGAGTTCCTTCCACAAGGAAAGAGAAATGTCAGATGCTGAGATCCGTATACACGTGTTTTCTATTTTATACTCTAATTTCCACATGCGGGTTTCAGAGATGTGACATCTTAAAAAGCCACTTAAGAGATTTGTCTATAGACATTTAGACACCCTTTGATCATGAAAAGTCACACATAAATGTTTGTAGACGCATCTTGCGTCTCTACATGAATGCCCATGAATGGATCTTCAAAATTCGTTGAGAACTTTTTCCCATTGGAACTTTTCAATCTATCGAACTCCACCTCGATTGATCGAGGTGTCGTATTTTGAATATCTTCAAAATGCAATTATCCCCCCACAAATTCAAAATACACACAATAAAAACTCAATTTGGATTTGAACCAATGATAATTAAATGTAATGATACCGATGTCTTCTAGACTTTGAACAGATACTTAGGATATATAGAATACGATTTACTGGAGTGAAGTGCAACAAACTCTTTTGAACCATGAAGAATTGGGTTCACATGTTTGGAGTGAGAATACTATATATATAAGTGATGATATAAAGAACATCATAAACGACAACTGTCTAAGGGTGGAATTTCTAGTTTACTTAAGTTTCGACAAATGTAGATGCCTTGATGGTTCATTTACAATGTGGTTTTCAAAGGACATTTATAGGATTTCAAGTTTAGAGAATGGGAATTGGAAGTTTAACACAAATAAACTTTCATGGTTTACACCAATATTGTTAAAATTCAAGCAAAAAATCAAGTTATTTAGATCCAACGGTTGACGATTCAGCAATTTGATTGTCCAATTCAATGAGCCAAAACTATGATATCATTGCATCTATGATGAGATACAAACATAAATCACTCTCAATCTATACCATAAAGTATATTCGGCTACAAAGAAATCAACAATCAAACACAAAATAAAGATTTTATATGGTTCAGTCAAGATGCCAACATCTAGGGGTGCCATTTGTTCATTATACGAGAAAAGTAAAAGATATACACACCCTTCTTTCTCAAGCTCTCACCTTAGAGTACAAGCCCTAAACCTTGTTACACCCTTCTTTCTCACTTTTCTTGATCCTATGAAAGAAAAGAAAAAAAAAAAAACCGTTTTCTCACTTGAAGAAACTTTTTTGCCTTCTATTTCATTTAAAGAAAAAATCCTAGAGAAGACTTGTCAATAAAGCAACACACCATAACATGTTTTTAGATCCTCTCTTATATAGAGAATTTCTTATGTACTCATTCCTTGTTGCAACAAAAAAAATACACCCCTCAATCATAATTAATGCTAACTTCTAAAAAGAAAAGACTTCTACTTTAAAAGCTTTAATCTCATCCATTGGATTGCACGCCAATCCAAAAGATGAGAAACAAGAAAAATCCAACAGCATCTATTTAGGATGATCCAGAGCCATCAGCTGTATGACATTAAAAATGGGCACAATGCTAATCTGCCCACATTAACTCCGTGAACTTGGTTACAATTTCATTTATTGAAACAAAGACCCCATCTCTTAAAGTTCTCCATAAGAAACCTAATTACCGCTACACAAGAATGCTACCAAAATTGCACACCAATCCAAATCCAAAAGCTGAGGTAAAAAAAAAAAAAAAAGACAAACCCAACAAGGGTAATTTGCCCACATTAATATGTATCGTTTACGAAAATTGACAGCTTTGTAAATTATGAAAACTACTAAGATTTATAATAACATATTTCAATTCAAACTTTCAAACAGCACTAAGCGAAACGAACAGCTATTAACTCCATGAACTTGGTTACAATTTCACTTGAAACAAAGACCCCCCATATCTTAAAGTTCTCCATAAGAAAGCTAATTTTCGCTAGACATGAATGCTACCCAAATTATACTCCATCTACAATTCACCTACGAGACAAAACCAAGCTCTAAAAGATCAGGTATATCCCACATGACCTTGCCACCAAAGTTCATGTACTTAACAACAAGCTTCAAGAGCTGCACCGAATACCTTCCAAACATGGACCCAGTCTAGGAGGTCCAAAACTCACTATAGAGGGAAAACACTTTATTTAGTCACTAGTTCTGGCAAGGTTCTCTCTCTTATTTGTTAATTTTGTTAGTCTTTTATTTCTTCTATCCTTTCGCAAACTCATCAATAGAGCACTCAGTTTCTTCCAGCTTTACCTTACAATCAGGCTTGATAGAATCATCATCTTCTGGGGGGCACTCATCAACGTGACGTTAACTTCTACTTGACAATCTTGCTTGAGAAAATTATTGTTTTCTGGAGGCTGTTCTTGTTCAACATTTTCATCCAAAGGGCCCTCTTGCTTCAAAAAAATGTCGAACATGGAGAATTCTTGGTTAGAGACTTCAAGAAATTGAGATGATTCTTCCTTCGTGATCTTGCCTGATGAATAAGATTCTTCCTTTACAACCTCATTCATGAGTGCCATACATGGCCCCTGACCTTGCTGTGTAGGAGGTTCCTCTACTTTGATTTTTGTGTTGACGACCCCCAACGAAGAATTTGTTATGGTGGGCACATTTAGCATAGAACCTGAGCCATCTTCTAACACTGGTGAAACAATGAACCTGGAAGATGAATGCCCAAATCTAATATGGTTCTCTAACTTTAATGGATAACTAGTCATCATCATCGCCTTCCTTTTCCTTTCCTTTGCAAGAGAACTTATATGCCCCCCTAATGCATGGCTACTAGGAAAAATCTTGTTACATGTACTACATACATAGTTGTCATCGTAATCAATCCGTGGTGTGTCAATTGGGATCTGGCCAAGGGATGATTCATTTTTGGTTGTATAAACCCAACTAACAGTAGAGGAGCTTGAGAGAAATGTTGGCTGATTTCTCATTGCTAACAAAGCACTTGGGTTTGGACGAAGTGTAGTAGGTATGTTTGGAACATGGCCTATTTGGCTTCTCAGTGGAAGAGAGCCAATTGAGCCAAGGTAAGGTGAAATATTAGATCTAGAAATTGGGTTTGAATTGTTCTGCATAGAGTACGACCTTTTCAAATTGAACTGGGTGGCGTTAATTGAGGTTAGAACATGAGCTAGTTGGTTTCTTATGGGGAGAGAGCCATTTGAGCCAAACACAACGCTAGGAACATGGGTTGGTCAGTTTCTCATTGGGAAATCCAACGAAGGTATATGAGCAGAGGGAAGAATATGGGCTTCTTGATTTCTTTTGTGGAGAGAACCATTCACGCCAAACCAAGTTGTGTTAAGAAGGCTAGGAACATGAGTTTGTTGGTATCTCAAAGGAATGGATTGATTTGAGCCAAAACAAGCTGCGTTGAGAGGGCTAGGAACATGCTCTTGTTGATCTCTGATTGGGAAAGATACAAGTGACTGAGTGAGCCAATCCCAGAATTGTTACCACAATCGGTTGGCTGGTTTCTCATAGAAAATGAACCATTCAGGTCAGAAATATTATCGCACCTTTGAACATGGACTTGAGGGTTTGCAATGAGGTGGGAGCCATTTGAGACAAAGGAAGATGACGTGACAGAGATAGGAACTTGGGCTTGTTGGTTTATCACCGGAAGGAAGCCATTAGAGTCAAAAGAAGGTTCAACTGCAGAGATATGAAAATCAGTAAGTTGGGGCACATTGGTTAATATGCTGCTCATGTCAAACACAAGTGGGTCAAGTGGCTTGGGAACAATCTCAAGCTGTGAGATAGATGAGTCATTTGTATCAACCCAAGATGGGATCATTGGGCTTGAAATAGTTGGAAGTTTGAACTCTGATGCAGAGTGAATGGTCAAATTGGGCCAATCTTCATTGGGTTGGGTTGGAAAATTGGTTTGTTGATTATCCATGAAAGAAAGAGAGAATTTGGTAGTGAAGGGAGAAGTGGGTGTGGAGCTGTGCGTAGAACTGAACTGGTGAGGGTTCTATGATGAGTTGTTACCCCTTTTATAAGTTTTTAAATCTTAGAAGAAGAAAGAACATCTGTGGTCATAAATAAAAATATGGAATGCATATGGAAATAATGGTGAAGATATGGAAGAAATTAATTTCTGTGACATTTGTTTCCTAAAATAAGTTATGCTAAAAGTTTCCAAAAGGATCATCTCCTGCGAGTGGGAAGGTCCTGCGACAGTCCCAGATGTCACCTTTTTGAGGTATGTGTGCGTCTGAGACTGTTGCAAGACCGTCCCACTCATATGAGAGGATCCTTACTCTATAACTTTAAGTAATCAATTTTTGCATAAAACTCAAAGATTAAGATAAGGAAGAAATTAATTTCTTACCAGCACTTTTTCTCAAAATAAGTTTACGCTATAAAACTTCCAAAAGGATCGTCTCCTGTGAGTAGGATGGTCCTATGACAGTCCCAGATGCACACGTATTCCCCAAAAATGTGATTTGAGGTATGTGTGCATCTGGGACTGTCACAGGACCGTCCTACTCATAGGAGAGGATCCTAACATTATAAATCAATTTTTGAATAAAATTCAAAGGCAAAGATAACCAAGAAATTTATTTCTTACTGACATTTTTCTTAAAATAAGTTACATTATAAATTTCAAAAAGGATCGTCTACTGTAAATGGGAGGGTCTTGCGACAGTCCCAGACACACCCACACCCCTCAAAAAGGTGTTTTGTCACTTTTTGGGGGTATGTGTGTGTCTGGGACGGTGGCAGGGCCATCCCACTCATAGGAGAGGATTGTAACTCTATAAATTTAAGTAATTAATTTTTGAATAAAACTCAATGCTTTATATAAGGTGTTTCTATATATTTTTTGAGATGATTATCACATAATTATATATATTTTTTATCAGGTTGAGAGCCTCACATATTAATAATGGCATCTACTGATCTAAAAAAAGTTGGCTGGAGTATGTGATTTTTTTTTCTTGTGTGTCCATAATATATATTTTTATGATCAACAAAAAGTGGCGATCAGAAGTTAGTCTTGCTTATGCTTGTAAAATATATATGGCATAGGAACCATTTAGGATAATGGACTTTGGACCCATCATATGATATAACATTTTTTTTAATCTTTCTGGATTTAAGCAATACTTATTTTCCCTTCACAAACAATTAATTACAAGCTCTCATCTATATATATATATACGGTCAATATGAGCTGTCTTGACTTCTTTAACTCCATTAAAGTTGACCAGTTCACGCAATCTCCCAAGTAGTTTGGTGAGTCAATTTTAAGCCAAGAACTTTAATATGAAAGTTACTTTCCTTGCTACTTGCCTTTTAAAACCCCAAGACGTAAGTAGCGGCTTGCCACATTCATCAAAATCCCACTTCTCATCTTTCATAAAGAATCCTGCTAGCAAGCAATCTTGCTACTTCTGGAGATGTACACGCATTCACTTACACGATAGCTGAATCAGAATATCACTAATTCTTTTGACTATTTGGCTATAAGAGTAGCTCTATTGTTGTCAAGTATACGTACGATGGTTTTGTTTGCATGGGGAGAAGGGACGAAGGATAGCCTCTACAGAACAGTTCCACACACACACACAGGGAGAGAGAGAGAGAGAGAGAGAGAGAGACTTTTCAGTGTTCATTTAAATGAGAATATGCTCAAATATTCATCTAAAATTTTAGCACAATACAAGAACTGCATATTTTTACCTAAATGTAATGACAAATTTCTTAAAATTAAAATTTTCAAAATTTTGATATTTGTTTGCCATTGTCAAAAGGATTTGTAGAGGGGTTTCACCTAATTGTCTTTGGGCCATACTTAAGGCAACCCACAAATTTCTAGCTTTACAAAGTTAGGCACAAAGATTTCAACCAGCCAACCATAAATTGGGCAATAAAAGGCATGAGCCTAATGTTAGTTTTGTGTTCATGGGAAATTCAACAATAATAGATAACCCTATCAGTTGCGACCACCTTTTAATCATGATATGTGATTTCAGTCATGATTCACTAGTTCATTCACGATCAACTATCAGTCATGACAAATAATTTCATTTGCAGCACAAACTCTAAGTTGCAGTTTTCTGATTTTTTCATATTTCACGTCTTCTTCAGTTTTTGAGTTAAGTTAACCAATTCATCAGAGCATAAAAGTTATAATTATCATGTTTTTTGAAGATAGTCGAGGCCTCCAAATAATGTGTAAGAGATTGCATCCAAGTTAACTCGGGATACAATCTAGATCAAGTAGAACCCTGGTCTCTCAACAGATTTGCACTCTCTAATAGAGACGAATGACACATCACTATATTCTTAAAGCCCAAAAGTTTTAGAGTTTAATTTTGTAGAAAAACACGTAGTATAATGTTACTATTAAACAGTTTTTCAAAAAAAAATCACTCAAATATCAAGTTGTTTTTTCTCAAAGAGAATACTGGATCTCAAGAGGATGATACTCAGTTGAACCGAACAATCTCCCTCAATAAAGAGTGTAAATTTAAAGGATTCTTGATTGCAAGAACTCTAGGTTGGGTTCTTTCCAAGGAAGAGAACTGAGTTCAAGAACCGAATAAGAAGTTAAGAAAGAAAGATATAGTAGATGAAGAGCACAACATTTTCTTTTTGTTCCTTGTCAGAGATAATCTCTAAAATACACAGCAATGGTTAGACACTCTTCCTTCTCCCTCTTCTTTTTTCTGAATCAACCTTAATGACCAACATTTTCTTATTCATTCATTCATAGTGTATTTATAGAGGGAGAGGAAGAGATGTGCAACAGTGTGGCAACCCTAACACACTCTAACATGTCTCTCCTATATAAGGAAGGTGGAGTGGTTTAGTCACCATTCACGCACTCATTACAGTTTATGGCAGCTCGGTTTCTATTTTAGAAATAAGATTGTCGTAAACGTTAAAAAATTTAAAAAACTTCCCACTTATTTAAAAAAAAAATGAAAACAGATATTATGAACTTTTAAGAGAGGTTGTTGCAGAAAAATAAATGTGGTGTCAACCTTGAACCTCTACATAATTTAAACAGAATGTTGTCTTTTAAGACACAATGGATTATACCTTAAAAACTGTTCTTTACTGACAACCAACTTGCCACACAAACAATCCTTGCAGCAAGGTTTTACACATTCACACAAATTTATATTTTAAGATCTTTGCTATATCCATATCTTATTTGGTACTCTAGAAACGGCATGAATATCATAAAAAAGTGATCATCTTTCACACTCAGATAATTGAGCTTCTATCAAAAGTGTATACTAGCCCCAACCCAATTCAGGTTTATAGAAATAATTAATAGAACTCAACTTCTCGACCTTCATCATTTGCGAGGAATGCATTCGTAGGCAATCATCACATGTTTTACAAAAACTACCTATTGTAAAAACATCTCACAATTCATCTACAAGTAACACATTTGGAAGATCATCACAAGAAGGAAGAAATTTCATTAAATGAAAGTTATGCTTATAAATTGGTTATATTGGCTTATTTTCCCATTGAATCTGAGAGACTACTTGGTAGGTTTCCAATTGAACCTTAGGCAATCAAGTTAGGTGTCTACCAAATATACCTTATAGGCTTATTAGTCCCATTCCCCTTGATGTACATGAGGTTAACTTTTTATTAAGGCCTTTTGATAACCAGTTTACCAAATTTTCTTTAAACTTCATAGATTTTACGACCATAATGCCTTTAGTGATAATACCCCTTAAATGAGTGTGCTTTGGGCATACGGTCATGGATT
>JAOXJP010231130.1:0-10678 GCA_025762735.1 Platanus orientalis | reverse complement strand
AGTCCCTCACAAGAAGTCAAAGCCTTCATGGATTTTGACACTCCTATGAGTTCACTTTTGGACACAAGTGACTCAAGTAATGAGGATTAAGGAGATAATGAAAAAAAATGATGAGGTCTATGATGCCCAAGAGGCCTTCAATGAACTTTTCGTTCAAAGTGTTGAGTTGGAAAAGATCAACAAACAACTCAAGAGAGAAGTCCATGAATTGACCAAAAATTCAAAAACCATTGAAGACACCATCTATATCCTTAGACAAGAAGAGTCTTCTTTAGAAAGTGAGAAATAAAATGATCTTTCAAAAGAAAATCACATGTTTCCATGTGCTAAGGAAGAAATGAGATGAATGATAGTTAAACTAGAAAAGAAGCTCATTAAAACTAAACTATTTCTAGGTCTAGAGTAAAACAATAGAAAGCATAGAAAGAGAAGACTTCTTTAGGATAATAAAAAATTGTCCAACAAGGTTCATAAGCTTCAGAAGAAGCTCAAAACCTTAGAAGAGGAGAACGATGAGTCAAGTCGTGATGGCTCACTCATCCAATAGTTGGAAGACCAAGTCAAAACCTTAAACGAGAGAAATAAGTCATTCAACTTGACTTATGCTCAATTCACAAGGAAATCCCTTGATTATCTTAGACAAATTAAGAACTTGAAGAGAAAATAGGGAAGAATATCTCATGCTTGCACAAGAAAATGGGAAGTTTGAGAAAATACTCACTATAGGCAAAGAGTAGGGGGACAAGACCAGACTTGGCTATAATTCTAGAGCCAATCCTTCTTCCTCAACTCAAAAACCCAAAAATGGCTTTGTGAAAGCCATGGGGAGTCTTCAAGCATCTCCACAACCTTCTTATAAGAGAAAGAAGAAAGTGGAACATCAAATACCTATCCAAAGGTTAAAGAAGCTTGAGAAGAGACTAAATGCTTCACTCAAGGGAAAAGCTCCCATAAGTCAATAAAAAGATTAGAAAAAATCCATGTAACCCTAATCTTGGTCTTATGTCTAAGTGGTTGAAAGTAGATCTCAATCCAACCAAGCATCTTCCTCTAAAGGTGCTCAAGAAATGAGCAAACCTTATTCATGTGCTAAGGAGGCATGGAATAAGTTTCAAGGCAACAAGGCTTCCACCTTTAAAGGATTCCAAGGGAATGCCTCTACTTCTAGAGTTGTCAAAAGGCAACCTAGAAGATCCCAACAACCCTTCTATGATGAGAAAATTAGTAGAAAGACAATACAATCCCACACACCTAGGAGGCTCCTATTCTATTGCTTCTATTGTGACTTAGAAGGGCACATCAAAGTGGATTATAAGAAAATGACAAATGACATTAAGTCCCAAAGAATGCATGCTTCAAGGAAAAAGAAAGATGGAAATAATATTAACAAAAGAAACTATTTTCAAATGACTGAAAATATAAATCTCCAAAAAAAGAAGGATTTATCACGACATCAAAGTACTAAAAAGAAAGTTCCCAAACACCTCCTTGGTAAAAGGGAGTGGACAAGAAAGGATGAAACCAAGTGTTTGGTCATCCAAGCTACACTAAGAGTTGGAAGCACATCTAGATGGTATTTTGACAGTGGGTGCTCCAAACATATGTTAGGCGAAAGGGAGTTATTCACCCAACTTGAGAAAGCTTAAGGTGGATATGTCACATTTGGTGATGGAAACACCATCAAAATTCTTGTGGTAGGAACCATAGTAATCCACAGCATTCCACAACTCACCAAGGCTCTTTATGTGTAAGGCCTTAAGCTCATTTTAATAAGTATAAGTCAAATTTGTGATATATAATATAAAGTTCAATTCAGTAAAGATGAATGTGTGATCAAGGATCACAAAGAATATAAAATCCTAGCCAAAGGAGTGAGGACAAGTGACAATTGTTATGTCATTGAACCCCATCCTCAACAAGGTGACTCTTGTCTCATGACTCGAAAGGAAGAGACCAATCTTTGGTATCAAAGATTAGGACACCTCAACTTTAGGGATCTTGCAAAACTTAACAAGAAATGAATGGTCAAGGATCTTCCTAAGCTAAGCAAGATTGACAATCTAATGTACGGAGGTTGTCAAATGGGAAAGAAAACTATATTTCCTCACAAGAAGACCACATAAATAGGAACATCTAGACCTCTAAAACTATTCCACATGGACTTGGCTGGTCCAACTAGAATGGAGAGTCTAGGTGATACAATATACTTCATGGTGGTGGTTGATGATTTCTCTAGATTTACTTGGATAACATTGCCAAGAGAGAAATTAGAAGCCTTTAATGAATTTCTGAACATTTGCAAAAGAATTCAACTGGAGAAGGAATGAACCATTAAGCACATTGGAAGCGACCATGGAAGGGAATTTGAGAACCCTAAATTCTCAAATCGGTATTATGAGATGAGAGTTAAGCATGAATTTTTAGCTCCTAAAACAACACAACAAAATGGAGTTACTGAAATGAAGAATAGAACTCTTCTTGACATGGTTACCTCCATGCTTACAAGCAAGGATTTAGCCAAGTGATTTTGGCTTGTGGCAATTAGCAATGCTTGCTATGTCTCTAATCGCGCCTATCAGAGATCCGGAATAGACAAGATAGCTTTTGACCTGTGGTATGGAAAAAATTCATCTATTAAATACTTTAAAATATTTGGCAGCAAGTGTTACATCCTTAGGGATAGAGAACACTTGGGAAAATTCAACAAGAAAAGTGATGAAACTATTTTCCTAGGATACTCCATCACTAGTAGAGCCTACCGAGCTTACAACAAGAGGACTCCCACAATGAAAAAGTCAATGTAGTAGTAGATGATCTTGAATCAACACAAGTGCAAGTAAATGCACTAGCTGTGTTCTCAGATCATGAGACTGAGACTTCTCCTCCAAAAGAGGTTGAGGAAGCTCATCGAGGCCAAGAGGGGATCTCATCACAATCCAACTCCGAGGATGAAGTTGGAGAGGTTCAACATCATACCAAGGAGAAGAGACTCACAAAATGATTGTCTCAAAATAACGCCATTGGTGATGCAAACACCAGAGTGAAGACTAGGAGACAAATTGAGAATACTCTGAGTCAGTTCTACATCACATCCAAGATAAAGCCCAAGAGAGTGAAGGAAGCTTTAAATGATCCGAATTGGATCATGGCCATGCAAGAGGAACTCAATCAGTTCAAAAGGAATGAGGTGTGGTTCCTAACTGAGAGACCTTCTAACAAGAATGTCATAGGTACCAAATGGATTTTCAAAAACAAATATGATGAATATGATACAATGACAAGGAACAAATTCAGACTTGTGGCAAAGGGTATGCCCAGAATGAGGGCATTGACTTTGAGGAAACTTTTACCCTGGTTGCAAGATTGGAGTCCATTAGGATTCTTTTATCCATTGCATGCTACTTGAAATTTAAGCTATATCAAATGGATGTAAAGAGTGCTTTCCTAAATAGGATACTCTAAGAGGAAGAATACGTTGAGAAACCAGAGGGATTTATGAATCCTCACTTTCCAAGCTATGCATACAGACTCAAGAAGGCTATATATGGTCCCAAATAATCTCCAAGAGCTTGGTATGAGAGGCTCATTGGATTCCTTCTTAACCACCATTTTGATAGGGGAAGTGTGGATAAAACGCTCTTCATTAAGAAACAAAATGGTCATAGACTCATAGTGCAAATGTATGTTGATGATATCATCTTTGGATCAACTAGTGATGAAATGTCACATGGCTTTGCCCAAAAAATGAAATTAAAATTCGAGATGAGTATGGAATGAGAACTTAAGTTCTTTTTGGGTCTTCAAATGAAGCAAACACTAGATGGCATATTCTTGAGCCAAACCAAGTTTGTAAAAGAACTAGTGTAAAAGTTTGGATTGCATGAATCCAAGCCAACTAATAGTCTAATCAGCACAAACAACAAGATCACTAAGGATCTCGAGGGAGCTGAGGTAGATTCTACATACTACCAAAGTATTATAGGTAGGTTAGTATACTTGACAACAAGTAGACTAGACATATCCTTCAGTGTTTGTGCTTGTGCAAGATACCAAGCATCTCCGAAGGAGTCACATCTCAAATCACCTAAGAAAATAATCCACTATGTCCATAGGATAGTAGACTTTGGGTTATGGTACCAATTTGACACCACATCTGAGATATGGGATACTCATATGCTAATTGGGTAGACAATATAGAGGATCACAAGAGTACAAGTGGAGGTTGCTTCTATATTGGCAACAGTCTTGTTTCTTAGCATAACAAAAAATAAAACTCCATCTCTTTGTCAACTGCCAAAGCTGAGTACATTGCAGCTAGCAATGAATGCCCTCAATTTCTCTAGATGAAGTAAATGCTTAGAGACTATGAGTTGTCTTAAGGAACCATGAGTTTGTTTGTAGATAACAAGAGTTCGATTGACATCTCTAAGAACCTAGTTTAGTACTCAAAGACCAAACACATAGATGTCAGACATCACTTCATCAAGTAATTGGTGGAAGAGAAGGTGGTGTCCTTGCATCATGTGAACACAGAAGACCAGTTAACAAATATTCTAACAAAACCCCTTGATTCAAGGAGGTTTGAATATCTAAGGAGTGTTATAGGGTTTTGTGCCATGGGATGAGTCTCTATGACTCAAACCAAGGTGCCTAGGGTCTACATGATGTGGTCACCACTCCTTCCACACAGTTGCTAAAATAAGACAAATTCAACATCTGTGATCAATCATAGGGTTTGTGATCAATCACAAGGCATGATCGATCACAAAACCCATGATCGATCATTAGGGTAGTTCTATCCAAAAGTTTTCATGCAAGTTTAAAACCCTCATTAAAACCCCAAACTGCATTTTTCAGGTTCATTCACTTCTAGAAACGAATCATTTTAGCTTCTCTCCCTTCCGTTTGGGTTGTTCCTCTTCTTTCCTTATAAATCTCTACTGTTGCTTACATTCTTATCACTCAAAATCTTCACAATGGTGCAAAAAAAGCTTGTAACCCGTGGTTCTAAGTCATTTAAGGGAGGTGCTGCTCAAAGAAATACTCCCTTTGGAGATAAGAGAAAATATCCTATAGGGGAAGGTTCTCAGCCACATAAGAGAACCAAAAGGCATAATAAGGGTGATTTGTCTCCATTCCTAGATAGGAAGACTTGGGAGACCTTCAAGAAGATTTTCTCCGAGTGCCAAGTTATCATTGAGTGTAACGTGGATGTGGAGGTGCTCTGAACCATGGAGCTTTTTGAGTCAATGAAGACACATGGATGGTTATCCTACTTTGACCTCTAGGGACCAATTTAGGATGATGAGGTTCAATTCTTCTACAATAATGTTTTCGGGGAAAACAACACCGACTACTCCTTGTACTCCATGGTCTATGGGTGTCCCATCATCATAAATCCCAACTACATAGCAAAGCTCCTTAAGATTTTGAGGCTCGTGGACGAGATACCATTCCCTATCCAATGGCTTATCCCTGCCAAGAAAGAAGATTTGATTGACCAACTGTGCCTAGAGTATGTCAGTTGGGGCACCAAGCTCCCTTGTAAATCCTACAAGTTTGTGGTCAAATTCCTTGGCCGAGTTTTCTCCTACAACCTCCTCCTGACGACTCATTGCAACCACCTTACCCTCTAAATGGCCTACCTTATAAACAACATTCTGAAGGGGCTAAAGATTGATCTTCCTTCGGTCATTTGCTATGTCATCCTCAAGACTGCAAAGGCTTTGCACCCTATAGAGAGCATTCCTTTCCCTGTCGTAATCACCAAGATCCTCGCAGCACACAAAGTGCCTTTTGAGTTCTAGCATCGACAAAGCACCCTACTCCTCCCTTCATAATTGGGAGTCTAAAGTGAACTAGAGTCTCTCACAAAAAGACTACCATAATAAGGACTTCTAGAACCCTAGAATTCCGCTATATAGACCTAGCTAGTCCCACTCGAACAAAGAGCATAGGTGGAAAGAAATACTTCATGATGGTGGTTGATAATTGCTCTAGATTTACTTAGGTAGCTTTTCTATGAGAGAAATCTCAGGCCTTCAAGGAATTTCTCAACATTTGCATGAGAATTCAAGTAGAGAAGGACCTAACCATCAAGTGCATTCGAAGCAACCATGGAAGAGAATTTAAGAATCATAAAAACTTTGTATGAAGAGTTATGAGTGAAACATGAATTTTCATTCCCTAAGACTCCTCAACAAAATGGACTGGCTGAAAGGAAGAACCTAACATTCCTCAATATGGTTACATCTATGCCTATAAGCAAGAACATAGCCAAGAGGTTTTGGGCTAAGACAATTAGCACTACGTGTTATGTCTCAAACTGTGTCTATCTTAGACCAGTAACAAACAAAACAGCCTATGAATGGTGGATTGGAAAAAATCCAACTGTTAAGTACCTGAAAGTACTTGGCATCACTTGGTATGTCCTTCGGGATAGAGAACATCTTAGAAAATTTGATTAGGAAAGTGATAAAGCTATGTTTCTCAGTTATTCCACCACTAGTAGATCCTACCGAGTCTACAACATAAGGACTCTCACTGTTGAAGGGTCAATTAATGTAGCAGTAGATGATTGCGAAACAACTCAAGTACAAGGAGATGTGCTAGTTGTGTTGTTCGATCATGAGAATGAGAGCTCATCTCATTTGGAGATTGGTAGATCCCAAAAGGATCAAGAAGAGCACTCATCTTAAATTAGTTCCAAGGATGATGTTGAAGAAATTCAACCTCAACCCAAGAACAAGAAGCTCACCAAACGATTGTCATGAGATAACATTATTAGTGATGTCGACACTATAGTAAAGACTAGAAGACAAATTGAAAATATCACCAGTCATCTTTGCTTCACATCTAAGATTGAGTCAAAACGAGTCAAAGAGGCTCTAAATGGTTCGGATTGGATCGTGGCTATATAAGAGGAATGATGTATGGTTCCTTATAGAGAGGCCATTTGATAAGAATGTCACTAGTACCAAATGGATCTTCAAGAACAAACATGATGAACATGGTACGGTGACTAGGAACAAGGTTAGACTTGTTGAAAAGGGGTATGACCAAATAGAAAGTATTGAGATTGAGGAGACATTTGCCCTTGTTGCATGTTTGGAGTCAAACCAAGTTTGTAAAAGACTAAGGTTCTTCTTAGATCCTCAAATGAAGCAAACCAATGATGGCATCTTTTTTAGTCAAACCAAGTTTGGCTTACAAGAATGTAAACCTATTAGCCCCATTAGCACAAGTGACAAGATCATTGAGGATCTTGATGAAGCTAAGGTCAATTCTACCTACTACCAAAGTATCATTGGGAGTTTTCTCTACTTGACTGTAAGCAGACCAGATATCTCCTTTAGTGTAGGTGCATGTGCTAGATATCAAGCTTCCCCTAAAGAGTCACATCTCAAAGCAACTAAGAGGATCATTCGATATGTCCATGGGACTACAGACTTTGAGTTGTGATACCCATTTGACACCACATCTAAGATAGCGAGATAGTTAGATGCTAATTGGGCTGGCAATGTGGATGATCACAAGAGGATAAGTAGAGGTTGCTTCTACATAGGCAATAGTCTTATTTCTTGGCACAGGAAAAAATAAAACTCCATCTCTTTATCAACTGCTGAGGATGAATATATTGTAGCAGGCAATGGATGCACACAACTCTTGTGGATGAAGCAAATGCTTAAGGACTATGAATTGGTCCAAGACACAATGAGCTTGTTTATAGATAACAAGAGTGCAACAAACATCTCTAAAAATCATGTTCAACACTTATGGAAAAAACACATAGACATTCGACATCATTTCAATAGGTAACCAGTGGAAGAGAATGTTGTCTTGTTGTACTATGTGAAAACAAAGGACCAATTAGTGGATATCCTAACCAAAGCACTTGACACAAAAAGGTTTGAGTATCTTCCAAGTGCCATTGTTTTGTGCACTATTAGTTGAGTCCCTACTAGGATCAACTTGCTGAGCCTAGCTTTAGTGCATCTCTGAGGGAGTTGGAGACCCCAACACATCAATTTAACAAGCTTGTCAATTGGGTATTTCGAAGGAAATGTGGCATACTTTTAGACTATGTATAGTAGGAGTACAACACCTCTAAATGGGTCACAAAAATCTAGATTTTGTCAAACAAATGTTAGAGTTTTTCTGATAGATCTTGGAAGTGTAACCAATTACATTATTGGTAATCAATTACACTTGTAACCAATTACAAATTGTATAATCAGTTGTAATCAAATCGATTACAAATTGTACATTCGGTTACAAGGGAAATTTTGAGAAATTTTTTATCCTGCCTTATATAAGAGCGGGACTTGGTTTTAAGTCACTTCTATTCCATTTTTTTCTGATACGACTCTCCCTTTCCTCTCCTTCTAGGGGTTTTTCATGTTCTTGACATTTCCACACATTTCTTGCTCTCCCCGTGACCCACTTCAAGAAGACCACCTCTAGTACTCTAAGCAACAAGAAGAATGCCTCAGCAAGTAGCTCCTCCTTGGGGAAAGGCTCCAAGAGAAAAGGGAGAGTCCCTTGGTGGAGAACGCTCCAAAATGTTGCATAAAAGGTAGGAACTTTAATCCTACCTCAACATTCCGCAATCCGGCCATCCTCACTAGGTATGAGGATCTCTTTTCTTCACGTGGCTTTGTTGTGAAAAGATGCGTGGAACTAGAAGTTCTTCTCACTATGCACCTATGTGGGCATCTGACATCTCGTGGTTGGTCCCCTAGTCTTCGATTTCAAGAGCCTAGTGCAAGATGAAGCCATTTGGATCTTCTATTTCAACGCTTTGATGAGAACCATGCTGATCTCTCCTTTTAAACAACGGTCAACAAGGTGTCTATCCACATTAACCCTAATTACATCTCAAATGTAATAGGCACTCCTTGGGAGTTACACAATACCATTGTTTTTCCACCTCCTCTAATGACCTCCAATGAAAAGGTGAACATGACAGTCCGATTGTGTGGAAAACTAATGGCCTAGGGCACCCATCTAAAGAAAAAGTTGTGCCTTCCTCTCATCAAGTTCCTTTAGCAGGTCTTCACCTATGATCTCTTATCTACCACAAATCACAATGAGCTAACTCTCCACATGACCTATGTCATTGATGCCATTCTCAATCACAAGAGTGTGGATATCCCATCGATCATCGATCATCTATCATATGATGATCAAGGGTACCATTGCTAAGCATTCTATTGAAAGCATACATTTTCCCATTCTCGTCAAGAAGATCATGCTCAAGGAGAAGGTCCCCTTTAAGGCTGGACTTATTCCTCCTAGGCACATTCCCCCCATCACCATGGGCTCCCTTAAGAAGATGGGTTTTATCACCAAGGAAGGTGAGGTGTCCACTCACACCTTCAAGCCCAATCCTACTCAGTTTACCTCTACCAGTGCTCAAGGCACTATCATGTACCTACTTCACTCTCTGGTGAGCAAGGTAAAGAAGTTTATCAAGGGCCAGTGTTGCATCACCAAAAACGAAAGACACCTTACTATCAATTTAAAGATAATTACATCATGTCTCTCCCGCTCCACCCCTGATGAGCCACTTCTCCTGGTGTCAACCTGTGAGAGTGAAGAGGGTGAGGAGAGTGATGTTGAGGATGAGGGAAATGAGGAAGCAGAGTATGTGCTCTGAGGATGATTGAGGTTGTTCAACATCCCTTTAGTCAATCAGTTAGTTATCATGTCTTTTGCTAGGAGTTTTTTTTTTTTTTTTGTCTGAACATTAGAACTAGTTGAGCTTTTTTTTATGACTAGATGTACTTTTTTGGATTTAATGTAGTTCATTTTCTTTTACATCATTATCTATTCCTGACAAAAAGGGGGAGAATTATGGATTAATTTCATGTCTTGAGAGAGGGATTCTCACACTTAGGGGGAGTGTGATTAGGTAAGGTATGTGTTTTGAGTGATCTACATTTGAGGGGGAGCCTAATTAGTCAAATTCAACATAATAATCATAAACACTTAACCACTGCACATTTTAGCATCACTTTATACTTTATTGTTTATATACATATCTATGATTGTTAGTACCCAAATTTTGACTAAGGTTTATAACTAGAGTCAGATGGTTTCATTATAGCATGGGATAGGACCAAGGTCTAGACACCCCTGAACTTAGAATAGGCAGCCATTTTGGTTGTAAACACAATGAAAGCACCCTAAATCACCATCATTTTGAATTTGCCAACCCTCATAAACCTTCCCACATTGAAGCATTGAAAGGCTAGCAAATTACCATTTTACCCCAACACTTCCAAAAGTCCAAATCGAACCTAATCAAACCCCACTTTCCAACATCACTACATCAACCAAGACACCTTGAATTTGCCAAGCTTCATAACCTTCCCACATTGAAGCATCAAAAGACTAACAAATTACCATTTTACCCTTGCACCCTCAGAAGTGTAAATCAAACCCTGTTTTAACTTCTTTTCTCCACAACCCTTCCTGAAATATTTTCTACAATAAAGACACCTCAAAGTTAACAATTCTCCAAGGCTTCCAACATCAAAATCCCAAAAGGCTGACAAATGACCATTTTGCTCCTACACCTCAAAAATCCTCGAACCACAAGTTATGAAGCCTATTTTTCTCAAGATGCTCCAACCATCATCAACATCCCCATATTGAGACACAAAAAGTAATAAAA
>JAOXJP010231129.1:0-10678 GCA_025762735.1 Platanus orientalis | reverse complement strand
CTTGTTGTGCAAGTTTTTCTAATTCCTAGACTTTCCAAAACATAAAATTTTTTAAAGTCTAAACTACTAAAACTTAAGACTTCCTAAAAAAACACTATTCCCATTTTTATTGACACCCTCTTAATAATTTGATCATAACTTTCCCAAATCACCTCGGATTTGTGCAATCTAGTCTCGTTAGAAAGACAATTGAATAACCTATCTAATGACACCAAAATCAAGCTAAAAAGTCAATTTTTGGCTATAAAAAAATTGGGTCCAAAGTGAAAAACGGGATTGCAACTAAAAAACTAAACTAACCATGACACTATTGGCCTTATTACAAAATTATCACTAACTAAAGCTTCTAAAATACGAAAATTACAGAAAAATAAACTACTCTACTAGACTTGACAACGAGAACTATCCATGGTTCTCTAGCTTATTCTTCTTGACATGGTATGCTCCTAGATTATGTACTTTTCATGCTTTCTCAACTTTTAATAAAATTTTAAAGGGAAAATGTAGTATAGATTTTTTTGGGAGGAAGTTTGAAATTAGTAGATAATGCAGCCACATCTGGCCGTTCTACGGCCCTTTTGTATGTTTTTCCTAGCGGTGGCAATTCGTGTTGTGTCGAGTTAAGGGTATACGACTATATGGGTCAACCCGAACACGATCCATTTATTAGTCGTGTCAAAGCACGTTGACCCGCTTTGACCTGAAACATGTTTACACTAAACCTTAATCCGCTAATTTTGTGTTGAGTTTGTGTCAGGTTCACGGGTTGTGTGACCTAAGGGTGGCAATTCGTGTTGGTGGGTCATGTTGAGTTAAGGGTATTCGACTGTATGGTTCAACCCGAACACGACCCATTTATCAATTGTGTCAAAGCGAGTTGACCCTCTTTCACCCGAAACACGATTATAGTAGACCGTAACCCGCTAATTTTGTGTAGGGTTCGCGGGTCGTATCAAACATTGCCACCTGTAATTTTTCCTCACAAGAGGGCCAAATTCGAAGGTCTCAAGAAATATCCATATTTCATTTATAGGGGTCTTTTTGGTGTTTAAGATTCAAAATTTTTATTTGGTAATAATTTTTACTTGTGTTAATTTTGGGTTAATCTAGTTTAATTTTCTATTAGTCAGTTAAGGGGTTTTATTTTACTTTTAATTAGAATAGATTTTATTTAGTTCTAGATAAGTGAAAAGCTTTATTTCCATCACTTTTGTTTAGGCCTGATTTTGGGCAGTCAAAACTTTCCCGTTTGGCTTAATTTTGGTGTCATTTGAAAGGTTATTTAGTTACCTTTCCAATGAACCGTAGATTTTGCAAATTTGATGTGATTTGGGAATGTAATTGCCAAAATACTGGGAGGATATAGAACATGACAGGGTTTGTGTTTTTCAAAGTTTTATTTTAAGAGTCTCTTTAGGTATATTATTGGTAGTCATGGCTTGTCTAGGGTTAATAATAGGGTTTGTTTATATATTTGGAGGAGATGGAGTGGTGTAAGAGAGACACAGAATTTAATGAATGAATGAAAGCTTATTTTGGTTGAAGGTTTCAACTCTGTGAAATCCTAAGTGATACTAGGTAAGATTTCTCTCTTTACTTGAATTCTTCTTAGTTCTTCTTGATCTTCTCATTCTTTCTTTTGCTTTCTTTTCTTTCTTCAACCTTTTCCATAAACTTCCTTCTTAAAAATTTACAGAAATTTTGATTTCTTAATCTTTTCTTTAAAAAAAAAATCCTATAAACCCTATTTTACTTCATTAAATCAGAATCCTATCTTTTAGTCCATCACTATTTCTTGTAAACAGTCTCAGTTTCCTTAAATCCATAGGTTATCCTATCTCAGTGGATTTGATGGGCAGATGCTGATATCAATTGCTCCATTCTCCAGTGCTGCGATATGCAGATGCAAAGCATTAGAAAATGGTTTCTATTGGGCACTTATAGATGATTTTGAAGCAATAGCTTGAGTGTATTTGTTTTAGTTGGATTATTCATATTAGCGTGAGAAAACATAGAGAAGAATTTCAAATTCCTGTATAGGAGTGGGGAATTTTAAATTTCTTTGTAGCCAGTAGACTGGGAGGGGCAATGGCTGGGAATTGTGTGTTTTTATTATATGAAAAGTTTAAATAAGTTTTTTTTTTTCAACATAGTATTGAAATTAATTTTGGTATGGAATTTTGGTTTTTAAAACTTAAAAGTTTTTGACTATGATAACTAGAATCTGAAATACTAAAGAATGATACATAATGCAGAATCAGAGGTGCAAGGGCTTTGAGAATTGTGTTGCAGTGAATTCTGTTGAGGATAGGTTGGGTTTATTAGATTAGCATAGCAGAGGGCATCTTTCTGTAAATTTTTAATTTCATGCTTCGGCATATTTATATATTCCTAGGGACCTTTTTGTCTTTATATTTATAAATTTGATCTATCTTTACCCTCCCCAATAAAAAAAGGTGTTATAGGTTGTATTACGGAGAATTATGATAGGAATAGCTGATGATAGGAGGATCTAAGGTCTTCTCAAAGTGGGAGCAAGAGTGGGAATGGGTGCATGACTAATGCAGGAGGAATAAGAAGATTATTGCAGATAAGGATGGAACATCTGTTGGAAGTGGAGTAGCTATACGTATAATGCAGGGTGACCTGATAGACTTTCCTGATTTTGTATTAACTTTTTTTGATGAATCACATCTTTTATTAGAAAAAAATGGAAAGAATACAACCTACAAAACCAAGCAAACAAAACAGCACCAAACAAACAGCAAAACAGGAACGACCAAGCCAATTACAACAACAAAAGCTAAAAAATTAACAATCTGGCATATGGTCCCCACAGAACATCGCCTCCTGCGAGACGCTCCACTTAGCCAATTTATCTGCCAACTAGTTTTGATTTCGAGAAATGTGACACAACTCGGGCTTAAGCTCCTTTACAAGGAATTTAATCTCGCTGAAAAAAATGGAGCCTTCAAGAACCCCTGCACATACCTCTTGCCCAAGTAATAGCCGAACTGGAGTCCCTTCAACCACACCAAACAAAATGCCCTTCTTCTTAAGCAACTGAAGGCTTTCCAACAAACCCATAATCTCAGCAAAAATCGCATCACCTGTACCCAAGGGACCACATTTCACAGCAATAATCCTCCCTTGAGAATCTCTCATCACGCATCCAAAGCTCGCCAGCCCTAGGTTCCCCAAAGAGGCCCCATCAAAATTAATTTTCACTTTGCTCTCACTTGGAGGCTTCCACTCCCCGATATTTCCCCTAGGCTACCAAAGGGGGTCCTTGATACAAGTGACCAATCCCTCATAAACGCATTCATGGAGCAATTTTTAAACTCCTTTCTCACCATCAACCAAGAGCCTACCTCGCGCAGAGTTGTGTCAATGACCTCCCCAACTTCCCGTCTTTTGTCTTCAAAGATCCTACTATTTCTTTCCTTTCAAATGCCCCATAAGATTCCTTGCAATAAATCCTTTGTGAACATACCCCTTCGAGTGCCCTTCACAACACCGCCCCATTGGGAAAAAATCTCCAGAATAGAGTTGGGCCTCACAAAAGAGAGAGAGGCTTGATAAGAAGTATTCCCAAACTCTCGAAGCATATCTGCAGTGCATAAACAAATGAGCTCTAGATTCACCATTCTCCCCACACATACAACAGATGGACAGAGATAAAGCCACAAAGGGGCGCCTTCTCTAAAGGATGTCCATAGTAGTCTGCCTGTTTAGAGCAACAACCCAATTAAATGCATTAACCCGAGGAGGAATGACTGAATGCCACAACTTGTGATGGGGGAAAGAAGAGCCTATAAGACTTGATAAAATGGAAAATAAAGACTTTGAGGAGAATAAACCATTTGGAGAGGGGGACTAGATTCGACTATTCCCTGTTATTCAACCAAAAAAAAAAAAAGAAAAAGAAAAAGAAAAAAAAACTAGATTCGACTATCCCTATTAACACTTGAGAAAAACAGAAGGTTAAGATCATTCATAAGCTTGCCAATAAGAGGCACTTCCCATTCGTACAAATCCTTAGAAAAATCAGGTTCCAAGATAAACCATTTTCATCAATAGCAAGAATATTAGCATAAAGGCATTCTTGTGGACAATAATACGAAATAAACGAGGAAAGGACGAAGCTAAGGTTTCATTGCCCCACCAAAGATCTTCCCAAAAACAATTCTTCCTACCATTACCCAATGAAAAACAGGTGTGAGGATAAAATAGAGAACCAACCTAGGTGATATGTTTCCAAATAATTGAATGGGAGGACGAAAGAGATTGAAGACAGTCCCAGCCATTAGGATGGATTCCGTAACGACTAGAGATGATGGATTGGCATAAGCTGCCTTGGTCTTGAGCAAATCTTCACAACCATTTATCCAACAAAGCCGTATTTCTTTCCTTCAACCTTCCCAACCTCAAACCCCTTTGCTCCTTCGGCATAACCACAGTCTCCCAATTAACTAAATGGTCCTTCTTCCCACCACCCCCTTCCCAAAGAAACTCCCTTTGCAATTTCTCAATAGTCTTCACAACCCTTGAAGGCATTCTAAACACCGACATATAATACACCGGGATATTTGCTAAGGCCGCCTTGATTAGGGTGATTCTTCCCCCAAACGATATGTAGTTCTTCCAAGCTGCTAGCTTCTTAGAAACCCTCTCCACCATAAGGTCCCAAGATGTAATTGACCTTGGATTTCCACCAAGAGGGATTCTCAAGTATTTTAAAGGCCAACTACCCACCTTGCAACCCATGTGGGTTGCCAACTCCCTCAATAAAAGGTTGTCCACATTAATTCCTACTAGGATTGACTTATTCATATTCACTTTATGCCCTGAAATCAAGCAAAAAATTACAAGACACCTCTCCTCAATTATAACATTCTCCCTCATTGTGTTGAGAAGCAAGATGGTGTCGTTTGCAAACTAGAGGTAGGACACCATAACTCTGTCTTCGCCCACCGCAAAACCATCAATCAAACCATGACTTTCAGCTTGCTTTAATATTGCACTTAGACCATCAGCCACCGAGGAGAATGAAAGAGGGGATAAATGGTCACCTTGCCAAAGCCCTCTCGAGGATTTGAAAAAACCTTTGGATGTTCCATTGATCAAGATCGAGAAGTAAGGACTCTCCACGCATCCCTTATCCAATTGACCCACCTTACTCCAAAACCTTTCATCTTAAACACTCACATAAGGAACTCTCAATCTACCTGATCATAAGCTTTCTCCAAATCAAGCTTGCACACCACTCCACTCTCCTTAACTCTCCTAAAATCCACACATTCATTAGCAATCAAAGTATTGTTTGTGATCTACCGCCCTTTAATGAAAGCGCTTTGAGTACTAGCCACCACTAGCTCCATGACCCTCCTCAATCTCAAAGAGAGAACTTTAGAAATAATCTTATACAAACTGCTCACCAAACTAATAGGTCGATATGCCCCCAAGTCTTGGGACTCCTCCTTTTTTGGGATAAACACAATAAAGTTGCAGGTCATGGATTTGTTCATCTCCCCTTTGTCATAAAATTCCTTGAAAACCTTCATCAGGTCCTCTTTAATTGTTTCCCAGCACTCCTGATTAAAAAAACATAGAAAAACCATTCGGGCATGTGGCTTTGGTACCGTCCATCCTAAAAACCGCTTCTTTCACTTCATCCTCCTCAAACGGCCTTTCCAACCAAACTGCTTACTCCTTAGGCAATTGAGATTGGAATAGGTTCTCAATAACTGGCTGACTTCCTTGATCTTTCTTGTACAGGTTGAAGAAAAATTGGATAGCCTTGTTTGTGATAGCTTCAAAATTAAACACCTCCTCTCCATCCACCACAAGCCTAGGGTTCTTTTCCTTCCATTTGTGAACTTATGGAAGAAATTGGTATTTCTGTCCCCTTCTTGAAGCCATTTGCACTTTTCTTCTGGTGCCAAAAAACTCTTCAGCCTTCAAAATACGATCCATCTCAACAAGGGTATCTCTTCTTCTAACAACTAAATCCTCAGATCTTCTCCCTGCCTCCTTCAAAATGCAATCAATGTCCTGCAACTCCGCCCAAAGCTTGTGCTTGTTCTCATGAACACAACTGAATGTGATCTTGTTCCAATCTAATAATTTACGTTTTAGGTACCCCAACTTCTTCGTGAAGCAGAAACCTCCCCAGCCCCCTACTATGCACTCCTTCCACTTGCAATCAACCAATGGTCTAAAAGGATGGGTAGCCCACATATTCTCGAACCTAAAAGGCTTGGGCCCAAAGCTCTTCACCGTAGTATACAACAGAGCCGACCAATGATCTGACACAACTTTAGGTTTTTCCTGAAAATAAAAAGGATAGAAGTCTTCCCAATCACCTGTCACAAGGAATCTATCCAACTAGTAGAATATAGGAGCCTCCTGACCATTTGTCCATGTATATTTTGCATTAGCCAACAGGCAGTACCGAAGGTTTCCATTACGAACAGAGTCATCAAAGTCCCTCATGCTTCTTGTGATTCTCACCCTAGAACTTTTCTTGTGGACGAATCTAATCACGTTAAAGTTCCCTCCCACAACCCAAGGGACTGACCATCTTTCCCTAACCTCCAACAACTCCTCCCAAAAGGCATCCCTGTTCGTAGTATTAGTAGGACCATAAACCCTTGTAAGCATCCACTCACAACCAAGCGCAATGTCTTTAAGAATAATGGAGATTGAGAAATTCCCTATAATCTCCTTGACCCTGCAAACCTTACAAGGGTTCCATGCACAGAGAATCGCCCCGATCAAACCACAAGAGGGGATCACACACCACTTAGAAAGCAGAGCACCCATCGTCCACTTAACCAACCTGTTGTTAATGCTATCCTTCTTGGTTTCTTGCAAGATCACGACACTTGGGGAACTCTTCATAATTGCTTCCCTGACCAACCTTCTTTTCTCAAAACCGCTTAGCCCTCTGACATTCCAAGACATAATCTTCATGACTGAAACTTATGTGAACCCCTTCTCCTTGCTCTCTTCGACTTCTCCTTGGTCACCCCTCCCCTTTTATCATTCATGTCCCATGTCAACTTTCTCAATTCCCTTGTCCCTCTTGACACAAGCTTCACAGAATCCCCCTTCTCATTGCACTTCAGAAAATGAGATAGCTTTCCCTACTTACCAAACCTGTCAATAACTTTGAAGCCCATCTTTTCAATTAAATTATCAATAACCCCCTCATTGGTCTCACCCTTTCTTCTTGGGCTACCCATATTGTCGGTAACCATCCCTCCATCATTCTCTTCCTTAACACCCACACTACCCTGAACCACCCTATCTGCCCCTTGCTTAATCCCAATGTCATGGCAATCTAAACTAGTTGTCTGGGAATCTCCTCAGGGCCAGAACCTGCAAGAATTGGAAAGACGGGGATCAGAGTAGGCTGGTTATGAGAAAAATCAGAGCATAAAGATTTACTTGGGGATTTGGAAGTAACCAGTTCAGAGATAGGCTTCCTCGTCCATAGCCGTGGATCTCTCCCCAACAAGGCATTCTAACGGGTTAGCTGCTCCTCCCGGCATCATATAATGAGAAGATGAATAAGCCACCAACGGATCGTGATCATGTTGAGCAAATAAACTTTGGGCATACTCTTTCGAGTCTTCATCGATACCAGGCTCTTCTTGAGACATATTCATCATCAAAATCAGAATAAGATCTCAGCAAAACCCCACATGCTTAAGGGCCGCCCTCATAGCTGGAGTGCCTTGTCTGAGGAGTTGTGAACTCAACCCCATCGACCATCGGAGGAGTGAAATCCCTGCCCTTAACATGCGTCCAGCCTCCTCTGAATCTGCGAGGACCATCCAAAAAGAGATGGTATTTTTTCCCTTCGTCACACCCCCTTGGCTCTCCCCCATTTCCGATCTACATCACCAACGAGCATCCATCGCCAAGCTGGCATTTTTGGAATCCCTAGTTGACGCACAACCAGACACCATGCTACCTCCCCCAAAATCTCGTTCTTCCATTCCCTCATAGCTTTTGACATAAGGTTTTTGATTTCCGACCTGATGAAATTTAGAAGCCCGTCCTTAAGCTCTTCGGACTCCTTCGTGAGAACTCCTTGCATCATTCCATGGGGAGCCAACAACGCTGGACTCGCACACACAGAATCTTTGATAAAATCCGGCAATCTCGACATGGATCCCTCGCCCTCGCCCTCATTTACCAGCCCTGTCATGCCCCGAAACCCACATGTGAAAATCAGAGTAATAGATGCGGAAGCACACGTGCATGGCTTTGCGAATATTGGAGTGTGACATTTCTCTTGTGGAAGGAGCTCTTACTCATCTTAACTATTTGCAGCGTGTATATATATATATATATATATATATATATATATATTTTCATTCTGTCTTTTATATTAACATTCTTCATTACCAAAACATTCGTAGTGGAAAAATATAATCATAACGAAACATCTGTCATCATCAAGTGCAATGGAATTTATTATCATGCATTCTAAACTACGCAGCGGAATAAGCTAATAATCTCCCAGAACATCCATAACCATAAAAAACTAATCTCAAACCAAACAACTGAACATAACCATAAGTATCTAATCCATGCCATAAAAGGGCCATCCAACAAGCCACGTCATATCCATCACCTCAAATAAACTACTTAATAACCAAGTCAAAACTTGTCTCAAATGATCCTGTCTCATGCATAATGTGCTGGAAGTAAAGCTAAATAGAAATAAAAGAACATAAATAATCCTCTTGCCCCATCAAACCAACTTCGGAACTAGGCCTGCAAGAACGCGAATTACGGGGCACCATCTGAGATGGGGTTTAAAACATGGATAAGCTATAAAATCCATGAGAGAATATACATAATGTCCCACGAAATAAATCGAATATCATGAGTACGAAATGATACCAAATCGGAACAGATGTAATATGTAAGAGTCGAACTAACTACAACAATAATCAGAATCTAATAAGGGTGACGAATGTACACAAGCCAAAACAACAAATGTTTGTAACTGAAACAGATAATGTGTAGCTCATTAGGAAAGTGCACATGCGATGTAATGTTTGCTACAAACTACTCATACATAAATAGGCCTTAGCACCTTTTAATAAGTTGGCTTAGCTAATAGATATCCAAACAGATGTATGCTCATGGAAGCCTAATGCAGCTCACAAACTCACATAATCCATAAAGAGTTTATTCCAAAACACACATCAGATCAAAACAATTCAACCTATGTAGGGTTCCTGAACCAAATCTCGTATTAAATCCAACGGATTAGCCCACATAGGGCCTCTAACAAAACTACAATTATATAGCTCATGTAGGGTCTCTACAAAATTGAAATCTCATATGACCCATGTAGAGTCCCTGACAAAGCTAGAATTTTGAATAGAAATGACGGGCAATTCGTGTTGTCTTCACCTATTAATGTTACCCGGTGATTGGGTCCAGAAATGGGGTTATAAGACCAATATAGCCCGCAAAAATCTCCTAGGGCATCAAGGGTTAGCACACAAAAATCCCCTAGGGCATCAAGGGTTAGCCCGCAAAAAACCCCTAGGGCATCAAGGGTTAGCCTACAAAAATCCCCCAGGACATCAAGGGTTAGTAAGCAACTAGTGCCGTCTTCACCTATTAGTGAATCCTAGTGATTGGGTCCGAACAAAACAAAATCCTCGGATTTGGAACGATGTTTGAAATCCATGCATATATCAAGTAGTATATAGCTATATAAAAAAAAAAAAAAAAACAATACAAGAGATGTCCATGTAGTAAAAACACCTATGCAGGATCATAAAAAGCTCATGCTTAAACCAAATGAAAAGTAATAGCTCATACTCACACCAAAACTAAATACTTGAAATTCTTCTTTTGACTCCTCAAAACCAACAATAGCATAAAATCCCAAGGAAGACATGTGTATGCAATTACACTAATATGGAGCTCATCAAATCAAGTGTAAGTGGATATAATCAAGTGGAAAGCATAATAATAACATCAATGAGAAACTAACATACAAGATAGTATAATAAGCAATAGAGCTCGGAGTTAATTAAGTAACGACTACCAATTAGCAATGATGATATGGATATGAATTTCATCTATAGGAAAATCAAGGCAACATAAGCATGAAGAGTAAAAATCATTTCCCCATTTTTACTTTCATACAGATCTAACCTTTTGACCTTTAATCATAGAGAGAAGCTTAGGGTTTCAATGAATTAATGATAGTAGCAAAGTAGAAGAATTAAATCTTAACTAATACATACATAAATTAGAATAGATTTAACCATTTACAGATAGAATCCAAAATTTCATATAATCAAGTTCTCTACCATGGTATAATGTAAATAACCCACTTTATGGAATAGTTTGAATCATCAATCTCACATAGATTTAGCAAGAAATGAAAATCTGTTATTTTACCTAAAATGACAACCAAAAATAGAGGAAAGTGCAGAAAAATAGTAAGAGTAAAGAAATCAACTTGAAAACTCATTAATCTTCCATGGATTTAATGTTTGGATGAAAGAAACTTACTAAGCTTTTACCACAAGGCAACCAAAATAAAGGAAAATTGAAATTTACTCCAAACTAAGGATTTCCAATGAATAAAATGACAAGAATTCAAGAGAGAAGTACCAAATAAATAAAGGAAGAC
>JAOXJP010231128.1:0-10678 GCA_025762735.1 Platanus orientalis | reverse complement strand
CTTTGGACTTTTATTCATAAAACATGTTAAAAATTATAATTTTTTGGACTAGAAATAAGGTAGATAGGCTCTAACTAGCATAATAAAGTTTTTAAAATATTTCCTGGTTTTTTTTTGTTTAGGGTGATCCAGCTACTGGCCGATCCGCAGTGGATCGGCCGATCCTTGACTGGATCGCCCGATCTATAAGTGGATTGGATCGGGATCACCCGAGTCCAATACCGGTCCCAATCCTGAGTTTTTGATCTATGTGAGAGATGGTTTAGTGGCTGAAACAGAAAAACCTCCTCATGAAAAGTGATATCTTGACTTGTAAAAATAATATGTTTGTCAAGATCGTAAACATGATATCCAGGTTGACCAAAAGGGTATCCAACAAATACTCCTTTTCTAGCACAAGGAAAAAGTTTGTGTTTCTTAGGAGACATGTTGTGAGCATAGCATAAGCAACCAAACACACGAAGATGGTGATATGAGGGTTTACTCTGAAGGAATGTCTCATGTGGTGATTTTCCGAATAATAAAGGTGTGGGTAAACGATTAATGAGATAAGCAATAGTGAGAATACACTCCCCCAAAAATTTTTAAGGCAAGTGAACTTGAAAACGAAAAGCCCGAGAAACTTCCAATAGATGGTGATGTTTACGTTCAACTACACCATTTTGTTGGGGAGTCCCAACACAAGATCTTTGATGAATAACACCATATTCATTAAAGAAATTTTTCATGGAGAGACACTCAAGACCATTATCTCCACAAATCTATTTAATAGAACATTTGAATTGAGTTTTAACCATAGCAAAACATTTCTTAAGTAATTGAGTGTCAAATTTATCTTTCATCAAATAAATCAAAGTGCACTGTGAAAAATCATTCACAATGGTCAAAAAATATCTAGCACTAGTGAGCGAAGTAACAGAAAAATCACCCCAAATATCAACATGATCAAAGCAAAAGGTTCATTACACCTATTATTTTCATGGGGAAATGGTAACCTGGTATGTTTAGCAAGAGGACAAACATTGCAACTAGAATGAGAACAAAAAATACCATCAATAGTTTCAAATAAAAATGAAAGTTTAGACATTGATTGGTGGCCTAAACACCAATACCAACGGTCAAAAGGAGTGCTTTACTGAGCTACTAGAGTGATGGTGTTGGAGATAGGGTGATAATAATAAAGGCCACCATGATCTTTACCTAGTCCAATCATCCTCTTCGTTGCAAGGTCCTGAAAGATACAAAAATCAGGAAAAAAAAATAACAGCACAATTTAAAGACTTTGTGAGCTTGTTGATAGACAAAAGATTGAAAGTAAAAGTAGGAACACAAAGAACGTTCTCAAGGTGCATATTAGTAGAGGTCAACAATTCCAACATGAGAAAAAGGTGTAATACCATTTGGCAAATGAACAAGCTTGTTCATGGATTCAAAAGTAGTCTAAGACAGAGATAACCCAAGAAGAATTAGAGAGAATTGAACAATATAAAGACGTACTTGTGAGATAACACTTAGTTGAGGGGCATTGACATTAAAAAGAGATACCAATTGTTGATATTGTTCTACCGTTAATTGAGGAAAACTATCTTTACTCACTTTATTTTCATCAGTTGATGTAGAGACAACAATGTTAACTTGTTTTGGTGGATAGCCATTGAGTTTATAGCACCTAGTGTAACACTCCTCATTGCATTTAAAGGGAAAAATTGTAATTTTCCCTATAAGGGAAAAATTATCATTTCAGATGTCTTAGACAAACCTAAACATGAGTTAAAATGAGTTGATGGACCATTGGACTACTTGGGTTTGACTTTGGAGACCCAAGGAGAAGAAAATCAAGAATTCAGCATTCGTGACCCAACAAGTGTGATCAGTCAGAACTCAAGGGGCACAACTCTTGGGTGGTTGAAAAGACTGCTCGTGACTTGTCACAAACCTCATGACCGGTCAAAAATTCGTGACCCACCTCCGTGACTGGTCGTGTTGTAACCTATCACAAACGCCATGACCTATCATGATTGAAAATCCTGAAAAATCCAATTGTGATTTTTGCCACTTTTATGACATGGCTTACTTCCATTTGACCCCCACACATATGGGATCTCATCTTGAATAAATTATAACCCCTTTAAATCCTCATTTAGGTCATTTAGAAAAAAAAGAATAAAGTTTAGATAGCTTGAGAACCTTGGGAGAGAAAAAGGAAGTTCTTCCCTAATTGGGTAAGTATCACTTCCAACCTTGAAAATCAACTATAATAGATGATTTTCTTCCTATATCTAGTTTAGATGATTATGGATCTTGGTTATTCACCTTATTTTATGTATTCTAATCATGAAATACCTTGTTAGCTTATAGAGAAATGAGCTTTAGACAAAGGAAAAGACTTTTTGTGGAGGATCCCTTCCAAACTCAAGAGTAGAAGCATTTTGTGATTTCGATATGTTGTTTATGCACACTTTCCTTTCTTAGGATCATAGATTTATCTAAAATGATCTTGGATTTAATGGATTTACATCTATTCCTTGTGATCATGATTATTTCCTTGTGTAGAATCTTGGTTTCATAGATTCTGTGAGTAGATATGCATTTTATGTTCACTTTCTTTCCTACGATCTTAGATTTAATGTTTATGTATTCTCTTTTGGTAGATTTATCTCTTTTTCCTTTTGAAAATATTGATTTCTTAGAGATGGATCATGTTTCCTTGATATGAGCATGTTAGTATTTTCTTGTTGGCTTCCATAATGTTCTTGTCTTATGGAGTTGTGTTATTGTGAATGGAGCCTTATGGGATGTATTGGATAGCCTCTATTCTATATGATGAACTTTGGGAGCTTGATTTACGATATAGGGTGTAGAAGGCTTTTTATGGTGAAGATTAGGTTTCCCTTTTTATTTTCTTTGAATTCTTTAAATTTTACATTCTATATGTTTGATAAAGTGCTTCTTACAGATTTTCTATACTATTCATATGTTTCTTAGATGCCTTTAGATTTTTTGTATGAGCTTATTGTCTTTTATGCGAATTCCTTTAATTACATATTAGCTTATAGCAATTTGTGATATTCTATTGATTCACATGCTAGGATCTTAGAATTCATGTGTAATTTATTGGACTTTATATCCATAAGAAATGTTTGGTGGCATGAACATGTTACTTCTAGCATGAGTTGTTTTATACTTTCATGGAGCTTCTTACTTTGATGCACTCAGACCGTGTGCACATGCAAGCAAGCCGCACCTGTGTATCCCTCCGAGTCCCCACCTACTTTCTGCCCGCCTAATGTCCCCCATCACGTCCCAGCGCCAGCGTATCCCCTCATGCTTGTGTTCCCCGATGTCCCTAGTTACACCAACACCTATGTAACCTACACTGGTGTCCCCTCATGTCCTCGGATACACCAACACCCCTATGTTCCCAAAATAGTGTCCTCTTGTGTCCCCGGGTGCACCAACACCCCTATGTTCTCGGAATGGTCTCATTGTGTCCCCAGGTGCATCAATACCCCTATGTTCCCAGAATGGTGTCCCCTCAAGTCCTCGAGTACACCAACACCTCATGTACCCCGAATGGTGTCCCCTCGTGTCCTGAAAAAAATCTAAATTTTTCTAAATAATTATAAATAGCTTAAAATAATGGTTTTGACCTAATTTGACTAAGCTTGACACATATTGACCTATTTTGATTAGGGTTGACACATTGACCTAGTCTGACTAGGCTTGATACATATTAACCCAGTTTGACTAGGGTTGACGAGAAAGAACCCAATGGACCAGGTTGACCAGAGTTGACCAGTTTTGATTAAAGTTGACTAGTTTGCCTAGGGTTGACCGGAGTTGACCAGGTTGACTAGATTTGACTAAAGTTGGCTAAAGTTGACCGAAATAGACCAAGGTTGAGTGGAATGTTTTCACATTGACTAACTTTGACTTGAATTGACCAAAGTTGACTAGAATGGTTTCATATTGACCATATTGACTAAGTATCACCAAACTTGACCATGGTTGACCAGTATGACTAGGTTTTACCAATATAGACTAGTGTTGACTATACTTAAAAAGAGTTGACCGGTTTGACCAAAATAGACTAAAGTTTGCTAGTAACACTGGATATGATCTAGTTTAACTCAAATAATCTATAGTTAATCAAATAAGATTAAGGTTGACTTAAAGAATCAAGAGTTAATTAGATCATATTTAATTTAATATAATTGAATAGAATTGATCAAATAAAATTTAGTTTGACTAAAATTAATCTAGTAAGACCTAGTTTAACTAAGATTGATTATAGAGCACTTAATTTGACTGAGATGCACTCAATTTGACAAAATAATGAAATCTACTCCAATGAAACCTTAATTGGGATATGATCGATATCCCAAACCTTTTGTAAACCCAGTTATATAATAAAAATAAATAAATACTAAAAATATTATGGGATCCACAATCCAGCTTATAAAATGTATTTGGTATTTTAGGACTACCTAGATGTATGTAATACATGAGGTCTTACCAATGTGATTGGAGACCTTAATGGTAGTGGAAGCCAAAGTTGGATGTCTTATGTAGCTGAAAGATTAATATGATTAGATGATGATCAAAATGTACAAATATAATCATGTGATGATTAATATATGTTAATGCGATCATGAGATGGTTATTGAATATGATGACATAATGTTTTATTTATGAGATGCATGGTTGATATGTTTATGAAATGTTACTGGCATGTGATGTTAGATAGATAAAAATGTTCTAATTTTGCATGAGATGTAAATGAAAATGATGATTCAATATTTCATGGGATGTAGATAGAAACATTCCAATATAATTATGGCATGAGATACATGATCTACATAGTTATGGCATGAGATATTAAAAGTATATGATCAACTTAATAATAATATGAGTTATTAGAAATACTAAGTTATGATATGAGATATCATTAATGTACAAATAATATGGATTAGTTATTGCATAAGATGCTTAACCCAAAATCCCTCAATTTAAATATCAAGTATGTAAATATGAATTATTTTACGAAATAATTTATATGGCCTTTTACTGTTAGTGTATAGAGATTTCCTTTAGAATAGGTTGGCTGATGCCCATAGCATAAAACCATATATGTTTTTAGTTGATTTGCTCATATTCACTTCTTTAGATAGGTTTGGATATAGCTAATGGGAGTGTAAGCCCATAGGATACATTATCCCATAGTACATACACTGAGACTGAGATGATAGGTCTATATTTAACTAAATAGATCATGGGAACCCACATGGTTTAGCCATGATTCTTTGAGGCCAAAAGAAGATCAGAAATCACAAATCTGGAAAAGACATTAAACAAGGTTTTACCAGAAGTTGATGGATAGTAACTATCTACCTAATCAAAGCTGGCATGATTACTTAGGATTTTAAATGAATTCCAATTTTATGCCACATAAGGGGGTCATGGAATTGTTAAAAAGGTGATCAACAGCATCTAATTTAAAAAACCCAAAATTAGATAGTTGATTTTATGTGATGATGTTTGTTTGATATGAGATATTAAAAATAATGATAATTATCTTATTTCAAAAGATTATTATCCTAAAAATGTAATTTGTCTAATGTTGTGAACTAGAAATTAAGACTTTAATTATGCTTAAAGTTGAAATTTTAGGTTAGTTCATATCACTAATTCTTCAAAGTTATATGAAGAAACTCAGGCATAACAGAAACATAATGAGTCGAATTAAGTCACAAGATAAGAAGCTATAATAAACTTGGTAAGCATGTGAATAGAATAAAGATACTCTAGTTAGATGACTACATCTTCACAGATGATAGGTTCATAAAATGATAGAGATCTTAATGAGTTAAAGCGTTTGACCAGATGTAAGTTTATGTAATTCTTGCCTCCTTCCAATAATTAGTTTGTGTCATATAAAGACATGAATAAGGTACAATTTTACTGAAACCCATACAAGAAGATAAGAATCTCATTTAAAATAAAAGATGAATGTTTACCTTACTAATTATAGCAGTATCTTCTAATTCAAGTCAAAAGACAATTAATGAAATTAGAAAAGATCTACTTTTGATGTTTCTAATAGTGCTTATGAGGGTGATGTGAACAAGACAAGTGCTAGAAACAAAAATATAGTAAGTGCAAGTGGAAACTGTTTCCACTATAGTAAGTTATGTACTAGTAGAAAAAGTGTCACATGTATGTAACTTCTTAATGAAAGATGTAGAATACTAACAAAATTTTGTATTCCTTATTTCAAGTAGTTGGCTCCTATAAATCATACAATGTGGACCACAGTCTACTAAGAGTATTTACAATTACTTGCAAAGATTTATAAGATCTAACAGATTGATTAAGGAATGTCAGTGTTTAAGTTTTTCTCTTAAAGAAAGAATAAAACCTAATAATAAAAGGTTAGGAACATTAATAAATTTTTTAATAGTTGCCTACTAAATTCTATTGTTACAAACTATAAATCGTTCATTAAAATTAAATAAAATTTAATTTAAAAACTATACCTTTGGTGTCCAATCGATTATAAATTGGGTAAAAGTCCAATCAAGATGGTAAGTATAGGATTGTTCTACACAAATACGTTAGGTGTAACATAGGAAAGTGAACTTAATAGTTAGGTACAATACAAAAGTTAAAGAGTTAATTTCTATATTCTTAAATAAGAAAGACCATGTATTAAATGTGACATTTTAGAAAGATAACAATATCCCCAGTTATTCTTGAAAAAAAGTATTATAGTTTTACGAACTATCCAGAAACCCAATACAACCAGATTAGTTAGAGAATAAGTTCTCAAAACCAATTAACCTTATAATGTACTAGCTCTTTGATGCAGTGGGAGAGTTTCTAAACTGCGCTACTTCTGACCTATATGGATGAGGTTTATAATTTGATTGCTGAAAATTTTGAATAAAGTATTCATTTTAATAAGCAATCACACTTTATTAGAATACGAATTCCAAAGAGTTGGTGTTAATGTAAATTGTCAATTCCATAAAGTGTAAAATACATGCAGTGGTAGATTAGGCATGACATGAGCATATGACATATCTTAGTCATGTCTAAAATCATCAAGCGTTCTTGGTTCCCAAGAAGGAAGACAAGCGTCAATCACTTGAAGCCAATGATAGATCATTCCCCAAGTTGCCAAGGTCTAAAGACTTGAAGACTTAAGCTTCATCAACCTCAAGGAAGGTTTGTAAAGGTATACATCATGATAGACATAGGTTAAAATGATAAAAAAAAATCCTTCATATGGCCTAGTGGACCAACCATGCCACCTGCACAGGTTTCCAAGTGTTTGGGAGTAGGTTTAAGGCAAAATGGCAACAAAATAGGGGAATCGGATCGATTCAGGGGGTGTCGGATCGATCCACACTTAGCAGATCGATACGACAAAGCTCGGGTGTCTCTGACTGAGACACTGGATCAATCCGGGTATGTCGGATCAATCTATGCGGATTAATCCAACATAGTTTGATTGATCCACCATCGCAAAAATTCAAAAAATATAAAATTTCAATGCCTACAATTTTTTGACTATTGGGAAATATGCCTAATCAAGGGTGCATGATTGTGCTCATCCCCTATAAGTATAAGAGAGACTTAAATGAGTTCTCTAACACACTTGAACACAAGAAAAAGAAAGAGAAGAGAGAATTGAAGGAAGCTAAGGCATTTACACCTCCCAACTACCAAGGGCTCACCCTCATGAACATTCATTAAAGATTCAAGAGCCTTTAAGTGCTTCCCCAACACTCCACATTTGAAGAACAAGAGGGAAGCAAGGTGAAGAGTTTACTCTCAAGTAAACCATTGTGAGAAGCTCCAAAAAACAAATAGGCACTCTTGGAAGCTTGGTGGAACCCATTTGCACACTAGATCAACAAAGGAGCAACCACTTTCATGTGCATCAAGCAATACACAAGCCTTGTGAGGTAATTTGTATTGATTTCAAATTCATTTATTGAGATCTAAGCACCCGCCAGAGACACCGGGTGTAGACCATAGCACTACCGCCGAAGACACCGGTAATGTAGACCATACCCACCAGAGACACCGGATATAGACCACTCCCGCGAGACATTGGGAGTAGAGCTTGCTTTTGCAAGTAGTAGGTTTTAAAATTTTAACATTGATTGTAATGTAACTCAATCTTAATAAAATTTGATACATTGGTAGTGAGCTTTGAAAGTAGATGTAAGCCCAAGTGCCAAACCACTATAAATATTATGTTGTGTTTGCTTATTGTGAGTGTGAATTGTCTCTTCTCTCTATCTTTACATGGCATGTCTTGCATCTTCTATATGATATTTCATATTTACAATTAACTAAGAACTTAGATTAATTGAAAGATTAAAATTGAGATTTAACATTGTATTGCACTTGTAATCATAATATTTGAATTATCTTGAAGTGCATTAAATTCCAAGAACTACAATAACATCTAAGATTAAAATTTTAAGTGGGGGTTTAAATAAAAGAATTTTTATAAATCCTATTCACCCCCCTCTAGGATTAAAACCGGACTTTCAATTGGCATCAGAGCAAGGCTGCTCTTATTCGGTCTAACAACCAGAGTGAAAAGATCTAATTCCTAGAGTTAAAAGTCAAAATAGTCAATCAGGAAAAAGCTTACTCAACCACAAAACCCTCATTCTTTGATGGGAGTAACTATCCTTATTAGAAAATTCAGATGAGAGCGTTTCTTCAAACCATAGACCTATCCATGTTGATGTCAATCCAATAAAGTTGGAAAATACCGACTTCACCGGAAAGTGAGAGGAAAGAAACCTAAAGGAAGGCTCACACTGCAAACTACAAGGCCTTAAATGCTAATTTTTGTGCTGCGAGTCAAAATAAGTTTAGAAGAATTTGTTCACTCACCTTGGTTAAGGAAGCATGGGATTTACTAGAAGTAACTCATGAAGGAACTAGTGCGGCAAAAAATTCAAAACTTCAAATGGTTACCACTAAGTTCGAGGAACTTAGGATAAAAGAAGATGAGCAATTCATCAACTTCTATACTAAGCTACAAGACCATGTGAACTCCAAGGCGGGTCTTGAAGATCCTCTTAAGTTAGAAGACATAGTAAGAAAGATACTTTGATCACTTCCGGAAAGGTTTAGACCTAAGGTCACTGCTATAGAGGAGAGTAAGGACATAGGCACCTTAATAGTGGAAGAACTTGTAAGGTCACTACAAACCTTCAAAATGACACTTAAGCCAAGTGCCAAAAAGAAGGGAATAGCTCTAAAGGTAGAAGAGCTATTTAGCCTGGATGAAAACTTTGATATTGAAGTAGCATTCATCACAAAAGGCTTTAGAAAATTTTACAAGAAAAATGCCAAAAACTTTAGAAGAAAATTTCCTACTAGAAAACCCAAGGATTCATCAAGGAGAAAAGAGGTCTCCATGGATGAAGTCATTTGCTATGAATGTAATAGACATGGTCACTTTGCTTCCAATTGTGACAACAAGAAATCAAAATCTAAAGACATATACAAGAAGGCAATAACAGCCACTTGGGACAACGACACTGATGACTCAGAAGAAGAGTCGTCTAGTAATAAAGAGGAATCTTCACAAAGTGTTATTGCATTTGTAGCTTTCACCAATGATTCTAACAATGAATCAAGTTGTGAAAGTGAAGAAAAAAGTGAAAACGAAGAAAGTGAACCAAACAAGCTTTTTGAAGAAAGCTTCTCATTAGAAAAACTAGTCACTCAACTTAGAAAAAAATAAAGAATTATCTTTTAAATTAAGTAACAAGAGTGATGACTACTCGAAAGATGTGGAGTTACTTGAAACTAACTTCAATCTTCTAGATGAGAACCTTAGACTTAGAGAAACAATTAAACAATTGAAGCCTAATTCTATAGGTTCTATATTAAAAGAAGAGGATCAAGTCCTTAAGCAAAAAGTAAACTCTTTAAACTCAAGACTCAAAGATCTCGGATTAATTCTTAATGTAGAAAAAGAAAAGAGAAAACTCATTAAGGAAAAAGAAATCGTAGTGAAGAAGGTTCTAGAATTAGAAAATCAAAGAAATGTTGATACAAGTAATTCTAGAACACTTGAATTAGAACAAAAAGTCAAAATCCTTGAAATAGAAAAGAGTGAAGAATATGAGGATATACTTGATCTTGAAAGACAAGTTAATAACGTAAATGAAAGAAGCAAATGGTTAAACTTAACTTGTGCTTAATTGATTAGGAAGTGTTTAGACTATCTCAAACAAATTAAAGAGCTTGAGAAAGACAAGAAAAAGTCAATTTCTATGCTTACCGAAGGAAACTTTAAATTTGAAAATATGCTAACCATGGGTAAAGATAGTGGTGATAGAAGTGGACTTGGATACAACTCTTCAGACACTTTTACCCACAACAAGAGTCAACCAAGTGCTTTTGTGAAAAGGAAAGAGAAGTCTCAAGCCCCTACTCAACCTCTAAAGTAAAAGCTTTGGACAGATAATGAGAGGCAATACCAAAAAGGAAAGAAGCCTATCACGTATAAAGACCAAGTCTCATCCCAAAACTTCAAGAGATTTTGGAACAAGAAAATGGGACAAGTACCATATCAAAAGCAAAGAGATTTTGATAATAGGCAAAACACTTCCTATAAAGGGAAAGTCATAGATACAAC